>JADZMA010000823.1:0-29198 GCA_020796225.1 Arion vulgaris | reverse complement strand
ACCCTTGGCTGGTTTTTTGAACTTTTTTTTTGGGTTTTCTTAACTCTGTTTTTTTAAATGGATGGGTAGTGGCCATCGCACAACCCCAACCTGGAGGACCAGGAGGCCACATTTAGTCTGCCCTCTCTCCTTCGACCTTCCCGCTTAGGTAACCCTGCAGCATAGCTCTCAGGTCCCTGAAATACTAACCCCACCACTGAAGTAATGGCCTCATGGGGAACTCCTCCAGCTCTTCTTTATATTGTTGATCTCTACCTCAAATCCCGTCTCCATGTATTTCTCGGCCTCCCCTTCTTTCGCTGTCTATGTGGGTTCCAGAAAAGGACCCTTCTTGTTATATTTAAAATTATCTTCTCCACTTAATAAGAATGCATCCAGACCCCCGTATATGTTTTCTACAAAAGAACACCAGGAAAGAGGCGAAAGACCACGAAAAAGATGGTTAGATGACAGCAGAATCCTGTCAAGAGCAAAACAAGTCACCAAACCACTAGAACATCACTAAGATAAAATCAGAAAACCCCGACACTGGGTAGAAGAAGGCGCACTCATGTCGTTTGATATATCGAAATATTTAATTTTCTTGATGTTCTCTTTAATAGTCAACTCTCTTTAATATCAAGCAGCTGTTGCAGAACAGAAGCCTTTGTTCTCCTCTCTGTCCGTGATATTCTAAGTACTCTTCTGTAACATTTACATTCAAAGGCATTAATGATCTTCTCCGTCGCTTTTATCAATGTTCCATGGTTATATGCCTATTGTCATCATCATCATCACTTTTCAACTCCCATCGGAGCACAGGTCTTCAACAAACTTCTTCCATCTCTTCCTCTCTCTTGCATCCTTCAATTCCTTCCATGTTTTGCCTATCCTCTTTATATCCACTTCCAGCTCTCTTCTCCAGGTCTGCCTAGGCCTTCCCCTACTCCTCTTTCCTGCGGGTTCCAAAACAATGCCTGTCTTGCATGCTTCAGTCGGTCTTCTCAATGTATGTCCTATCCATCGCCAGCGTCTCTTCCTGAGCTCTCTCTCCACTGGTATCTCTTTGTTCTCTCCTTGAGTTCCTCGTTTGTAATCTTATCATACCATCTCAATCCCTCTATCCTACGTAAACATCCATTTACGAAGGTCTGCAGTTTTCTGATAGTTTCCTTTGTGGTCTTCCATGTTTCCGAGCCATAGAACAGCACTGACTTCACATTTGACTGGAAAATTCTCAGTTTTGTGTTTGTTTTGATCTCACTTGCCTTCCATATCTTACTCAATGCAATAAAGTTCCCTCTTGCTTTTATATTCTTATCTCTTATCTTTGTTTGTTCCTCCTTCTGTGTCTATGTTGCTTCCAAGGTATGTGTGTGATTCTACATCCTGCAGTACTGTTTCCTCCAGCATAATCTGGTTTACATTTGCAGCATTTATTCTCATGACCTTGGTCTTCCCCTGTGTATTTTCAAACCTAGCTGCTGAGACTTATTATTTAGGATATTCATTTTGTCTTTAATCTGTGCGTGGTTGTGAGACAGCAAAGCCAGATCGTCTGCAAAATCCAGGTCCTCCAGTTGTTTCATAAGTGTCCATTGTATTCCCCCTCTGTTATCCGTTGTTGATTTCATGTCAATCTATGCCAGCAAGAACAGGAATGGTGATAACAAGCATCCCTACCTCACCCCTGTTCTTATCTCAAAGGTCAGTTAGCCCTCGTGTATGACTCTGCATTTCATTCCTTCATACGTTTTCTTTATTAGGTTTGCAATCTTGGGTGGAACTCCATAGTGTATTAATAGTTTCCACAATGATTCCCTATCCAGACTATCAAACGCCTTTTTCAATTTATGCCTATTGTAACATCACTATTTATTTTGTGGTTTTGTTTTTCTTCCTTTATTGTTGTTAGTTAATCATGCGGTCATTACTACTCTACTGACTCTCAGAGCTTTGCTGGCAAGTATTGTGCTCCTGGCAGGTTTAACGCAATCCACGTGGGTCTTGAGGACGGTGACAGAAAAAACACCTCAGAGCTTCCAGGACGACAGTGGTTTTTAAATCATGAGGGTCGACTACACTATTGTCCTAATTAAAGAGAGGAACCAAGTAAATGCATGCAGAAATGGATGTGATGGTCTACGAGTCTGTAGGTGTGTTATGTTTGCATATATTGCTTATGATTCCTGGGCCCTATTTTTCTAGTGTTCTACTGTAAAAGTCATTCATTTGGACTTATATGAGATCTGGACTATACATCGGCATCTTATTTTAAAGAATAATTTTGTAAGAGATATAAATTTGTTTGTACCGGTAATCACTTGTTTATTTTATTTTCTTCTCCTTTTGTCGTCATAGTTACCGGGTTGTTGTCCAGTTTCGTGGTTTTCTGTTTTTGTCTTGCGCTGTTCTAGTGGCTTGGATGATTTTATTTTGCTCTTTGATAGGATTCTGCTATGCCATCTATCCATCTGTTTCATGGTCTTCCTATCGACTTATTTTCTGATATACTGTTGTAGAAGACTGTGTACTGTGAAGTTTGGATGCATTCTTATTAAGTGACTGAATCACTTCATTCTTTGTTTCTCAATGTAAGTAAGCAAGTTATGTGTCAATTTTCTTTCTTATATTGATGTTGGTGACTGTCTTTTCTGGTGTTGTTGGTAACTTTTTCGTAAGCATCGCATTTTACATTAGTTAGTTTTGCCAGTGATTTGCTTATTGTCCATGTTTGGCTTTAGTAACACAGAGTATTTATGAAAATGATGTTGAACATGTGTTATTTAGCTGTCAGTGAGATGTTTGTGTGAGTTGAATGTATTCTGATCTTTGAGTTTCCTATCAGTTCCATTTCCTTACTGTGTTTCTTCTTCTTCTTCTTCTTCTTCTTCACCCTTGGCCTAGGAGAGCATAGATCCAACCTAGGCCTTCAAACCCCCTATCAAATGCTTTCTTTCCAGATCTCTCCTCTCTCCACATTTTCTTGCATTTCGTCTCAAACTCCCGTCTCCAAGGGTTCCTGGGTCTTCCCTTACCTATATCGCCCTGGGGGTTCCTTCTGAGAGTTTGTCTCGCGATGCTGTTATGGGGTATCCTCGGTGTATCCTATCCATCGACCTTCTGCCCGACATCTCTTGTTCCACCTGCCGTTGTCCCGCTCTATCCCACAGTCTGGTAATCAAGGCTTTACAAAAAAAATTAAACAACTAAAGACAGTATAGAATGGAACTGATAGGAAATCAAAGATCAGAATATTAAGAGCATATTACCAGTGGCCACGTATGGGTGTGAAGCATGGACATTTAACAAGGCAGTGGAAAAATATATGTGCTTTTGAATATAAGTGACACAGAAGAGTTCTCTGTATATCATGGACAGAGAAGAAGCAAATAGTCTATCCAGAAAGAACTCAAAATCAGAAAACTGGCTGATGTTCAGATAAGTGATCAAATTGAGGTATTTGGACATATAAGAGCGACGGGTTGGAAAACTATTATGGAGAGAGGCATCAGGCAAGAGAAGATCAATTCAGGATGTAACTGATGGTTTGATCATGACGACTGCAGAAGTGGGACATCTGGCCTACGAGAGAGAGAAATTCTGAAGGACTGTTGGGGTGGCAAAGTTCTTTTCAGGACAAACTATTTGATGATGAAATTATCAACAAACATTTTTTGGATTAATTTTGTCCCCCCTCCGGAATAATTTCTGTAAACGCCCATGAGGTTTCTGTGCTCTTTCCCCTTCAGATTATCTACTGGAATGCCAATTTCTCCTAAACTCTAGGCATGTATTTAAATGTTTACGACTAGAGGATCATTCAGTACTGAGTCACTACGCCTTTACGATGGATGTCAGCTGTATATATTAATTATCTGATCTCAGGTCTAATCGTTATTATTCATCTCTCCAACCACAGACGGTGCATCATGGTGTCTCTAGGACCAGTGGCGGCTCGTCATTAGAGAGCCAGTGGGCGGGCCCCACAAAATAATGTATAACGTGTATTTATTTTTTATAAATTAAAAATATCAACCAAAAACCATGATTATCCGGAAAATAAATGTCTAGTCCCACCACAAAAATGATCACGAGTCGCCACTGAATAGGACATAAATGATTAACAAAAAGTAAGTAAGCAAAGGAGCCCTTGTTATACCTCAGTATAAAGGAAACTAAATGCTACAGAAGATCCTACGAATACCATGGACAGAAAAAAGATGGAACACTGATGTCCTGAAAGAACTAAATGTTAAAGAGATTGGCTGATAAACAACATACTATACAGAAAAATTACATGACTGGTCTATTAAGCGTCACGATGGCCTGAAAGAACAATACTAGAGGGCAGGGTCCCAGGACGCAGAGGCAGAGGCGGACCAAGAAGAAGATGGCTACAAGATATTAAAGAAACCATGAACATGACCATCGACGAAGTGGGCGAACTGGCAAGAGACAGAGTGAATTTCAGATGTGCTGCAAACACGTCCTATAAGATACACACCTTGATGATGATGATAAAGGAGTAATACGGTGTTAGGTCCATATATTTCATTGACCGTCGGCACGACGAGGATGTGTTCAACAGCACGCCTGTCGCATTAATTCCCAATGCTTTTGTATTTCCCATTTGAGGTCGTGACGACCTAAGAGCCGTTAAATTCGGAAAAATAATCCACGCCCACTGTTGAATAGAACCTGGACTACTGCCAGCCAACTCTAGAAACTAGGCCAGACAACTGACCAGGAATCTCTGACCTGGATCAGAGAAGGAGACCTGGAATGTATATATGTTTGATAGAACACTGCAATCTTCAATTTTACTCAATTCTGAGTCTATGTTATTTATTGGTAAAAATATTCATATTTATATTCCTAATGTTAAACTGAACTTGTTGCATAATATAACTTCGATTTCGCATTTTGTGTTGATTTCAACATGAATTCCGCCCGAGTGGTTACCAGGGCTCAAATTTGGGGTGTAAAGAATAGAACTACTGTTACCTGGCTGAAATCGGATGCACATGTCCTAAACGTGTCAGGTCTATCGTTTAGGGCCTTAAACCAATGTGCAAGCGTATCACGTTCTTGCAAGATCAAACATATCACAAGAGTGATTAAAATTGGTCGTAAAGAACGAACGCAAAGAAGAAGAAAATGAATTCATCTATATACACTAATAATGGAATGCGAGGTCACATGGTATAGTTGTAGTCTGCGCGAGGTCCGAAGGCCCCATAAGTTTATAGTTGGCTCTGACATGGCCTAAGAGCGAGACAATTGATACTGCCTACTGTGGTTCTCTGAGCATTTAGAACAGAGTGATCAGAATGATATGATAAAACCACTAACCTAAGAGATGAGATTATTAGTTAGTAGCGCTACTGTGAGTTCTCTGAGCATTTTAGAACAGGTGATCAGCTAAGACATGATGAAATGGTCAAAAAGTACTTTCTTTTGCCCCATTAACTTCTTCTTCTTTCTCCTACTTACAAATATTAGCCCAGAAGCAGTTCACTAACAACTCTCTAAATACATGTGTAAGTGGTTCAAATCCTGTATTTGTCTATTGTTTTTCAGAGCTCTTAATACCTGTGCACTGTTTGTTTGTTGATCATATTCTTTCTTCCGTTGCTTCCTCTGTGGTTCTTGCAAAAAACTCATTGTTCTCATGTAAATACATGTAGTACAGCCAAAAACTATAAACTTATGGGCCTTCAGATTCAGGTAAGGATTATGGAAATGGTCCACACTACACCATGTGATCTCGCATTCCAGTATTGGTGTATATAGACGAATTCATTTAAAATCAACACAAAATGATAAATCGAAGTTATATTATGCAACAAGTTAAGTTTAACAATAAGGAATAACAATATTATGAATATTTTTCACCAATAAATAACCATAGACTCACAGATTGAGTAAAATTGCAAAAATGCTTGAAGTGTTCTATCAAAACATATACATTTCAGCCCCTTCTCTGATCTATGTCAGGGATTCCCAT
Source organism: Arion vulgaris (assembly GCA_020796225.1). Taxonomy (NCBI): domain Eukaryota; kingdom Metazoa; phylum Mollusca; class Gastropoda; order Stylommatophora; family Arionidae; genus Arion; species Arion vulgaris. The sequence continues at coordinate 23,209 of JADZMA010000823.1, read as the reverse complement.
TCAGTTGTCGGCCCGTTATCTAGAGTTTGATGTACAGGTACAGCTTGTTCTTTAGCCAGGACATATTAGGGAAATTTAGAAAACCCAGACACCAACATTAGCTATGTGATTCAGAAACCCGAACACCAACATTAAGCTATGAAATGGAATTCAGAAACCCAGACACCAACATTAAGCTATGAAATAGATTCAGAACAACACCAACATTGAGCTATAATGGAATTCCAGAACGACACCAACATTAAGCTTGAATAATTCGAAACCCAGACACCAACATTAAGCTGAAATGGATTCAGAACCCAGACACCAACATTAAGCTATGAATAGATTCAGAACCCAGACACCAACATTAAGCATGAAATGGAATTAGAAACCCAGACACCAACATTAGCTTGATGGATCCCGGAAGCAGGAAGGGTAGGGAAGACCTATAGAGACACGGAGATTAACTGTAAACGGTGAAGAAGTGGTGGAAATGTGCGGAGTATGTTTGTGTGTGTCGTGTGTATGCGTGCGTGTGTGCGTGTGCAGACGCTCCTGAAAGACAGAGAAAAAGTGAGAGAAATAAAGAAAAGGGCGCTCCTTAATTTAATAATTTTGTTTCAGCCAAATAAAAATGAACTTACCTCTGTCCTTCTTTCTTAAACAAAGCTTTCTTTAAAAAAGTTTGTCCGATTGTAAGTTCCGTCGCCATGTGATCTTTCTGCATTTTGCTTATTCCATTCATATTCTCCATTATCTTCATCTGTTCTTATCGTTGTTCAGTGTAAACAAGCGTTCTTAGGTAAGTAGTGCTGCCAAATTATTTGAATATTCAACTATCGATATAAGCTGGCGAAACACATAATAACAAAGTACTGTAGTTTTACAAAATTTAAAAAAAACAGTGTCGCTCGTCATTAGGGCCAGTGGGCCGGACCACCAAAAAATAATGTATAACATCTATTTATTATTTTATAAATTATTTGTTCATAATTATTACTTTAACGTGATACTGATTAGCTTTGAAAGTTGAACATTTAACCTAAAATATCGTATACAGTCTGAAATCCGCTCTTTTCTCCTAATTAGTATACTTCACGCATTTCAGCGCACTATTTTTAGGACACAGTAAAGATGGTATATTTAGACCGTAGTTTTGCGAAAATTTGTGTCTGGTCGCACCAACAAAAATGATCATGCGCCACCACTGCAAAAAAACAATGACAATATACAGCAACGTTTCGACCAAAAGGTCTTTATCAAGCAAACGATACAACAGGGTGACGAATTTCAGCACACTATTTTAGACTACCATAGACATTCCAACCAATGAAAATCGATGTCAGCAGAACGTAAGAAGTGTATTTCTTCACTTCTGTTGTATTCTTTGCTTGATAAAGGCCTTTTGGTCGAGACGTTGCTATGTATTGTTATTATTTTGTATTGTGCAAAACTATAGTACTTTGTTTTCCATGTTTGTATAAATATTCAGTTAAATTTATACAAATCCATAAAAATACTATAACATATTGGTCATTAGTTACAATTACAGCAGACAGACTGCAGGTATAAGGGTAAATGATCGCGCTGATAGGCTTGCAGGTAGGGCTGCTGTAAAAAGTGGGTGAGCAATGACCAGATTGAAATATACACGACAGATGTCTAAACTATTGGATTCTCCGAATGGAGTTAATTCTTATTTTCATTCTTGTTCGTCTACGCGCTCTGATCTAACCATTTAAAAACGCATGGCCCGAAGCGCCAGGCTTTCAGCAGCTCTTCGGCTCGGTGCCATGATATCTAACCCTTCGGTTCGGTGCCCGAACACCGTAAATCTGGAGAATCTGTGGCTTTTCTGCCAGCCGGGAATTGAACCAGCACTCACAGGAGCTTGTCATCCGTCGTCAACGCGCTACGAACACGCGTACCAATAAAAGGATTGTCGTTAGGTTGAAAGGACGTACCACGGCTCAAGAGGTTTAATCCCTGCACATTTAAAATATATAGAGACAGTGTCATGTGGTGGTATTACAGTAGTGAATGCTGGAAAATGACTCACAACACAATAAAGAAGTTGGAGACACTCCAAAATAAATGTTAATGAAGAATTTTCAAATCTGTTGTGCAATACGATTGCACATGAAAAAACTTTTAAACGAATATTTCTTCTTCTTCCAACGCTCCATATCAACCACTTGTTAACCACTCTGTGTGATTTGTATGTGATCTGGGTCTAAGAGCGATTGTACGTTGTGCCAGTTATGCGCCTACAAGTAGGCCAGCACATCTTATTTCTGCGCTGCTTTTTATTTACTAGAGGTAGCTTCCTAGAGCCTACATCAGTCTCCTCTTGACATGCATTGCAGGTTGCAGTGGTGCTATTCTTTGCTTTCCTTGCGGGTCCCGGCACCACATGGGCAAATTTCTGAAATAACAGTATGTGTCTGGTGTTTTGTAATATCACTTCCGTGTTCACGTTCTTCGTGTTTTTGTAATATTACTTCCGTGTTCACGGTCTTCGTGTTTTTATAATATTACTTCCGTGTTCACGGTCTTCGTGTTTTTATAATATTACTTCCGTGTTCACGGACTTCGTATTTTGTAATCTTGTTTTGCGATCTTGTTTTGCAATCTTGTTTTGCAATCTTGTTTTGCAATCTTGTTTTGCGATCTTGTTTTGCAATCTTGTTTTACAATCTTTTTGCAATCTTGTTTTAATTTATACAATTCTATTGTCATCTAACCCTACCCTTGATTGATTGACTGATTGATTATTGATTGATTGACTATTGATTGACTGATTGATTAATGACTGATTACTGAGTTGATTGATTGACTGATTGATTGACTGATTGACTGATTGATTGACTGACTGATTGACTGATTGACTGATTGATTCATTCATGAACTATAATAACTCACTTCGATAAGTAACCATATTGCTCCGATCTCTTCACTACACAGGAAGATCTCAGCCTCAGTGCACGAACTCCATGCTTTCCGGTAGGTCCTCGATGTAATACTGAATATGGTGAATACTTTCGTAGAATTAATTATTTAAAAAAATCTTTTTCTAATGAATTTTGTCAGGCAGTGGCTTTCCAGCCTTTCTCAATATTGAACTGCCAAGGGTTCTTTTACGTGCTCAAATTGAACACATGACCTACGTTTTATCGTCCGTCTCCAATGAGGACTAGAACTCGATCTCACCTACACCGAGATCAGGGATCTCTGAAAAAATATCCAGATGACTCACGAGGAGCAGACCTGGTACCTTTGGCAATGAGACGAGCTCTAATCTCTACGCCACAGAGACTCCTGAAGCTTTCGCTGATTACTTTTTAATTATATATTATTATTGTATTATTATTAGATTATTATTGTATTGTATGTATTATTATTATATTATTATTGTATTATTATTGTATTATTATTGTATTATTATTGTATTATTATTGTATTATTATTATATTATTATTGTATTATTATTGTATTATTATTGTATTATTATTATATGTATTATTGAAATTTATTCTAGTATTATATTTGCAATCGTCGTGGTGCCGCGCCTTCACGGCCATTAGATGCGCCCTCAATAAATAACAATGTTGACAGCAGTGAAAATAAGGGTCTATATCATCATCATCATCAAGTAGCTTGTTCTGAGCAGAACTTTCCCACCTTAACAGTCCTACAGAATTTATCTCTTTCATGGTCTCTGGGCGGTCAGGTTCAAACTATCAGTTACACCTGAATCCATCTTCTCCGTGGTCTTCCTCTTCTCCTCTTTGCCAGGATGCCACCTTCCATGATGGGCTTCTCCACCCTTCCTGTCTCATATATAGTTTTAGTTTAGTCGTCGGATTTATCACTGCACATCAGACCCAAATTGGGCCATAAGTGCTTCGATCTTCTCCTCAGTATGTTCTCGGTTTAGTTTAGTCGTTGGATCATCATCACTGCGTCGAACCAATTGGTCCATAAGTGCTGATCTTCTCCTCCAGTATGTCTCTGGTTTAGTTTGTCGTTGGATCATCATCACTGCGTCAGACAATTAGTCCATAAGTGCTTCGATCTCTCTCAGTATGTGTCTCAGTTTAGTTTAGTCGTTGGATCATCATCACTGCACATCAGACCAATTAGTCCATAAGTGCTTCGATCTCCTCAGTATGTCTCTCAGCGTGTGGCGACTAACGACACTGGTTCTTTGTTGGTTTACTATTCGTCAGAGTATATATATATTCTCCCAACATCATGCTATCAGTGCCAAACCTGGACGCTGACATCAAATGATAAAGTAAACTGGTACACAGAGTTGAAGTGTCTACGTAGAATGCTGGGGCAACAGAAAGATCTGTTTAGAAGACATCAGGAAAAAATGGATACAACATCAGTTCTAAACTTCATCAGAAACAACAAATAGTTCAGCCACATAAGCAGATTGCCAACAGACAAGTGCACCTCAAAGAGCAATATTGCTCCGATACAGTGGGTATAAAACAAAAGGCCGTCGGCGCAAAAGGTGGAATTCAGAGATAACAGAGGCACAAGGCGCTATTTATGATATAGCGTACACAGGCGTGTTCTATAAATCTCTTCTTATCCTGACATGTGAGGCAAAACAGTATTAGAGAAAAGAAAGAAAGGAAAAAATACACACACACACAATATACATACAATACACTAATAATGAGTTGACAGTGAGGATTATAATAAATTGGAAAACTTCAAGAATTACGTTTAAAATTACAATTGTAAAATCTGTCACTGTACTAACTAACACTGTTTCGATATCTTAATAAATAAATATCTAAAACCACACCAATACAATAAGAGCAGAGTATTCAATAAATAAACTGGAAATAAGCTAGAATACTTACATGCATACACATTTATATATTTCGTTTATAGTGAGGACTAGTTCTCATTAATTATCATGAACCGCATTACTCCGCCAACGAGTGCTAGATAACTAGGTCATCGCACAGGAGTGACGTCTGTGACCAGCGCATATTGGCAAATCACTAGAGAGAAACACTGCTCACTAATGTCATGCTTTGAGGTTGTAAGGGCATCGACCTATATAGATATATATTTATTCCTCTGGTACCGTTACCGTTACATGGAACCTTCAGTAATTTCTCCATCCGCTCTGTCTGGGCAACTCGTTCAATCGCTTCCCATGGAAATGAGCGATATTTCCTGCATCTCTCAGTGAAGTTCGTTTCAGGGTATCCAAAGGTCGTCCTCTCTTTCTTGAACCCTTGTCTCTCATTTCAATGCCTGCTTTAATATTCGTTGATCATTTCTCCTGAAGGTGTGTCCAACATATCTCCATCTTCTCTTTCTTATAACAGTTGTCACTAGTGGTTTGTCACTAGTGTTACATTTCTTTCTATGATTTCATCACTTCTCCTGGATTCGTTTCATTTTATGTTCATTATTGTTCGCAGACATCTATTTTCAAATGCATTCAACTTGTTTCTATATCTTTAGTCATTTTCAACTCTCCTTTGGCATATGTTAGGATTGATACATTTGAATTGAAAATTCGTAATTTAGTTTTATAACTATATAACATGCAATTCCATATTTTATTTAGACTTTTAAAAGCTGATGTTGCTTTACCAATTCGTAGTATAATTTCTTTTTTAACATTTCATGTGCAATCAAAATTTCTACCTAAATAGGTGAACTGCTCTGTTATTTTTATCATTTTAGATTCAGGTGATATTTTGCAATATTTTGCCATAAGGTGTCTTCATTATATTTATCTTTTCATAAGCTTATCTGCAGCCCAACTGTTTTAACAATATGGAAAAGTCATCAACAATATATAGAACAAAACAGAGTTCGATTTTTACCGAATGATTATGTTCGCAGAATAATACGTCTATGTTAAAATAACTCATAAACCTTGTTTTATACTCAGTGCTGTATTGGTGTTTTGTTGATGAATTTAAACAAGATTTTGGGCTACTTTAAAAAAACACAAATTATTCACTGCTGAATAATTATTCTATAAAAAACGAACTAGTTTTGTTCTACCCTATTTTGCTGTTGGTCATCATCATCATCAAGGTGCGTATCCTTTATAGGACGTTGCTCTCTTTCAGCACATCCCAAAATTTAATCTGTCTCTGCAGTTCACCCCCTTCGTCGATGGTCATATTCTTTGGGTTTTTTTAATATCTTGTTGCCATCTTCTTCTTGGGCTGCCTCTGCGTCCTGGGACAGTGCCCTCTAGTATTGTTCTTTCCAGGCCATCGTGACGCTTGATGTGACCAAAGTATGTAATTTTTTTGTATAGTATGTTGTTTATCAGCTAATTCTCTTTAACATTTAGTTCTTTCAGGACATCAGTGTTCTTTCTTTTTTCTGTCATTGGTATTCGTAGGATCTTTCTGTAGCATTTAGTTTCGAAGGGCTGGATTTTCGTTCTTAATTTTAGTGTAATAGTCCATGATTCACAACCATAAGTAGATACAGGAAAATCATGCTCTCAATTTTTTTTAATTTTAATATTTTGCTGGTGCTTTGCCACATGTTCATCATTGTGTTTAACTGTTGGTACTTTTTCCATATTTGCAGACGGAAATGTGTAAATTATACTTCAAATTGGAAACCACAAAAAAACCAGTTATAATTCATAGCAATGATTCATCTGCCCTACTAACGTATCAGGTCAAGCAAATGTCTTTCCCTGGTGTAGTGGATTTCTTCTTCTTCTTCTTCCTCTTTTTCCCAAATCTCACATTGACACTTATTAAATACTCTTGTATTTTGTGTTGATCTGAGCCGAAAGACGATTATACGTTGCGCCAGTTATGTCCATAAGTAGACCAGCACATCCGATTTTAATTTTTTCCTAAGGTAGCTTCCTAGGTCCTATATGCCCGTCTGCCAGCATGTTCATGCGCGTTGGACTACGGTGACTATCCCTCTGTGTGTGCGGGTTCAATTCCATAGGATGGCAGAAAAAGCCACAGATTCCCCCGATTTACGGTGTTCGTGGCACCGAACCGAAGGTTTTCGATGTCCTGCACCGAGCCGAAAGCTGAAAAAAAAGCTGAAGTGCTTCTGGATCGGAAAAAAGGTCCCACATCAGTCGCCTCTTACGACATGCCTTGCGTCGCAATGGTACTATTCTTTGCTTCCCTTACGGACCCGCACCCACAGGCGGGAAGCGATTTCAGTACGTTATACATTACAAGAAAAAAAAGTTGTACAACACAATCTTTCTCCCCAACATTATCTATCAGGGCCAAACCTGGACGCTGACATCAAATGATGAAGAAGACAATCAACAGAGAAGTGTCTCGCAGACTGTTGGACGTATCAAAAAGATCGTCCGGTCGAAAGGATTATAGCTCGGGTTCGCATTCAGGTGACCCGCGTTCTATCCCAGTAAGGCCAGGAAGTTTTTTTCTGCTGGGGGCATAAAGAAAAAATCATTACCTGAACAGTTTCGCGGTAACTGCACCAACCTTGCGGCCATTAAATTCCCTAGGCTCATCCCCCCCTCCTTCCTCATCATCATCAAAGTGCGTATACTTTTAGGACGTTGCTCTCTTTGCACTCTGAAATTCCTCTGTCTCTAGCCAGTTCCCCCTTCGTTGATGGTCATATTCATGGTTTCTTAATATCTTGGGCCATCTTCTTCTTGGTCTGCCTCTGCGTCCTGGGACCCTGCCTTTTAGTATTGTTCTTTCCAGGCCATCGTGACGCTGTGTGACCAAAATAGTAATTTTTCTGTATAGTATTTTGTTTATCAGCCAATTCTCTTTAACATTTAGTTCTTTCAGAACATCAGTTTCTTTCTTTTTCTGTCCATGGTATTCTTAGGATCTTTCTGTAGCATTTAGTTTCGAAGGACTGGATTTTCGTTCTTAATTTATTTCCCCCTCCTTCTCTTTTTCTTTCTTTTGTCCTTCTCTGCTTTTTTGCCGCTAGGCTGTAGGTTTAACTGATGATCGGTTTCGAGATAATGCACGCTCGGTCGCTTGTTTGGTGTGGTATTGGGGATTTTTAAGATGTCTGCTCCATCCCATCTTTTCTTGGTCTGCCTTTCCTCTTGATGATTCCATTTTCAGGTTGTACGCTCTTGCAACTGGTGTATTCGGGTTCATTCTGACCAAGTGGCCAAACCATTTGAGTCTCTGTTTTTCAATAAATCTAATAGAGGGGTTGTTCCGACTGTTCTTCTAATTTCCTCATTTCTTATATGGTCTCTTGTTGTTTTATTTACTGCTTTCCTCAAGCATCTCATTTCGCATGTACCTACCTACACCGCCCCCAAAAAACGTACATATGAAGTAACGATAGTTTTTTTAATTTTAAAACATGATATACAATGCAATGAACACACAAGGCAATGTTCAATACAATCTTTCTCGTAACATTATGCTATCAGTGCCAAAACTTGGCTGGCATGATGAAGAAAACGGTCACGACAAAGATGAAGTATCTACGTCCCTGTTTCCCAACGTGGGCCCACCCCCAGGGCATTTTCATCATTAAGGAGGGCAATGGACTCGTTCAGAGTTTAACTAATTTTCATGATGTTTTCAAAACCGATCAATCGGCTTTTGTATGTCTGTTTTGACAAACATGAATGTTGTTTCACAATCACGTTATTAAGTTTCAAAATAATATAAATAGGGAGGGGGGGGGGAGGGGTATACAATGTTTAAGCTTTGGGGGGGCATGGCAAAAAAAGGTTGAAACACTGATCTCGTAAAATGGGGGGAGTAAAGAAAAAAAGGGTTTAAAAAAAACTCAAGGAAAAGTGGTCCTTTATTCCCTTGCTTCTCTGTTGTTCTTGAAAAAAAACTCCTTGATCTCATGGAAAAAGTGGGTACACCATCTTCTGGTTCGCCCGTGTGGTCCGGGATCTGAAAGGGTAAAAAATAGTACCACTGCGAACCAAGGGCGTCTGAGACGACTGATGTAGGACCTGATAGCTCCCCAGTAAATAAAGCGTCGCGAAATCGGAGGGCTGGGCAAATTGTAGGCGCATAACTAAAACAATTTAATCGCTCTTGGCCCCGTCACAAAAAATCACATAAATGGTTTAACAAGTGTCGATATGGGCGTTCGAAGAAGAAGAAGATTCAGACAACCTTAAACCGCTTCAGAAGCATTTTAAAAAGAGATCCCAAATAAGGAATCAGTCCCCGTACTTCAAACCCGGCATGGTTTTTCTGAAAGGGGCTGTCTGTTTGGGGTCGACCCAAGTGGGGTCAAATGCCCAGGGACAACGTCGGGTTAGTGGTGGCACTCAGATCCCCCCACCTCCGTTTCAGAAAATCCAGTTCCCTGAACCTGGTCCTTGGAAATGTCTTCACCCAGTATCATCCTTAGTATACACTTCACTCTATATACACTTCAATCTAGTATGCCTTCACCAGTGTGGGTTCACTCATATCACTTCCCCGGGTGCCCATCTAGTATCACTGTGCCCTTCCCCATAATTAAATTCATTTAGTGTGCCCACTGCTGTGTACACTTCACTATAGTGTTCACTTCCCTTGGGGTGCCCATCTAGTGTGCCTTCACTGCTGGGATCCTTCCTCATTTTACTTCACTTTTTTCATTCACTCTATTGCCCTTTCCCCTGTGTGCCTTCACTCTAGTATCCTTCACTCTGGTGCCCTTTCCCACTATATCCTTCACTCTATTGCCTTACTCAGTGTGCCTTCCCCCCTGTGTCTTCACTCTAGGCCCCTTTACTCTGTGTGCCCTTCCCCTAGTGTGCCTTCACTAAGTGTGCCTTCCCACTAGTATACCTTCACTAGGGTGTGCCCCTCTATATCCCTTTACTCTAGTTGCCTTCACTCTGGGGTGCCTTCACTACTAGTGTGATTCACTCTAGTGTCCCCTTTTTCTAGTGTGCCCTCCCCCTAATATACCTTCATCTAGTATCACTTCACTCTATTGCCCTTTACTATATTGCACTTCACTCTTTCAATTCATACTATTGTTACTCTTATACCTTCACTACTTTTGCCTTCACTTTTTTATCCTTCCTCTTATGCCTTCACTCTAGGTCACTTATCTGGGATCCTTCACTCTGTGTGCCTTCACTACTAGTATCCTTCCTCTAGTGTGCACTTCACTCTGTGTACTTCACTCTATGTCACTTCACTACTATTACTTCCCCTAGTGGCTTCATACTGTGTGCCTTCATACTAGTGTCCCCTTTCCCATAGTTCCTTCCTACTAGTGTGCCCTTATCTGTATCTTCACTACTAGTATGCCTTCACTCTGGGGTTTCCTTCACTCTGTGTGAAATTTACTCTGTGTGCCCCTTCTCTGTGTACTCCTCTAATGACTTCCCCTATTTTCCCTTTATCTGTTGCATTCCTTGTGTGCGCCCACTAGTGTGCAATTCCTCTGGGGTGCACTTTACTAGTATACACTTCATCTGGGGTATTCCCACTAGTATCCTTCACTATGATCACTTCCTACAAAACTTCCCCATAGTTATTCACTACTAGTATACCTTCATGCTTGTGCACTTCACTTTGTTACACTTCATACTGTAACCTTCCCACTAGTGGCCCCATACTAGTGTCATTCACTCTAGTATCCCTTCACTCTGTGCCTTCCCCCTAGTATCACTGTGCCCCTTAATATCCTTCATTCTAGTGTACTTCCTTGGTTTCACTCTGTGTTTTTACTCTAGTGTGCCTTCACTTAGTGTCCCTTTACTTAAACCTTTCACTTAGTGTGCCCTTTACTTTAGTTACCTTACCCGGGTTTCATTCCCCTGGTTGCCCCCTCCATTAACACTTACTTGGGGTGTTCCCACTAGTATCCTTCCACTATGTGCCCTTTACTCTGTGTGCCCACTACGTGTGACCATCTGTTACCTTCACTCTGGGGTCTTCTCTGTGTGCCTTCACTCAGTGTGCCCCCTATATATACATTCTCTATTATTCACTTATAACCCCCTTCACTACAGTTGCACTTCCCCTAGTGTACTTCATATTATTTCAATTCATCTAGTGTCCCTTTACTATGTGTGCTCCCCTAAAATTCAACTTGGTTCACCATCTGTTGCCCTTTCCCCTGTGTCCCTTTTTTTTTGCAATTCACTCTTGTCTTCCTTTTACACTTCACTACTGGGGTGCCCATTTATATCCCACTCTGTTGCCCCTTGGGGTTGCTTCACTCTTTTTCCTTCACTCTTTCCCTTCCTCTAGTATCCCCACTCTGTGTGCCCTTCCCCTGTGTGCCTTCATCTAGTGTGCACTTCACTCTGTTTTCCCTTTTTCCTCTAGTGTGCATTACTCTATGTCCCTTCACTCTAGTATACTTCCCCAAATGTGCCTTCACTCTTATACTTCACTCTATTGCCTTCACTCTAGTTGGGCCCTTTACTTGTGTGCAATTCACTCTGGGTTTCCCTTTTACTAGTGTCCTCCTACTAAAATTCACTTCCCCTGTATCACTTCACTCTAGTATGCCCTTCATATGGGGTCCCTTTACTTATGTGCAAATTCCCCTGTGCCTTTCTCTGTTCCCTTTACTGCTGTGTCTTACTCTGGTTATTACTACTAGTATCCCACTCTATATCACTTCATACTAGTGTCTTCACTCTAACCTTCACTGTAATGTCTTCACTTTTATACACTTCATATAGTATACACTTCTACTAGTGTACTTCACTACTGTTAAAATTTACTACTAGTTTCACCACACTGTGTGCACTTCCCTCTAATTACCTTACTACTGTGTGCACTTCACTACTGTATACACTTCACTAATATACACTTCCCCTAGTGTGCCTTCCTACTAGTGTTCCTTTTCTATGTCCCCCATCCGACTATGTTGCTGACAAAGTTAGTAAGACAGCATAAGCTATTTCATTCTGAAATTGCATCCGATATTGATAAATTTGCATTAGATTAGCACAACAGATGATAATAGTTTTTTTGATCTGTTTACCCATTTAACTAACCCTATAATCCTTTATATCGGGGAAAAAATGTTTTATGATCACTGTTAGTATATGAGAAAAAATAGAACCGGGGAACAGGTTTGGATCCTCGGTTAATCATTCATCATCAAGGTGCGTATCCTTTAAAGGACGTTACTCTCTTTGCAGCATCTAAAATTCACTCTGTCTCTAGCCAGTTCCCCCACTTCGTCGATGGTCATGTTCAGGTTTTTTTAATATTTTTTGCCATCTTCTTCTTGGTCTGCCTCTACGTTCTATTTCATCCCATTTTAATCTCTGTTAAAAAAATGGGATGAAAATGGATGAATATAAAGTTCAAACATTAATCAATAAAGTGATATGCCTGTCGGCATGGCGATCATGTCTCTCACAACCCCCTCTCCTTCGTGCATGGCAAACCGTACAAACAAAGTACTTATTTTTAAAATAAAAAACAGTGACGATAAACAAAAAATTTTTCGCCCAAAAAGGTTTATCAAACAAACGACAAAACAGGGTGAGAATTTAAAACACAAAATGGACGATAAGGAAACATGCAAATTTTTTAAATTAAAAGGCAGACTAATATCACTTCTCTTCGTGCAGGTAATCAGTTCTGACGTCGATCTTTGTCAAACCCAAGTTTCAGACCATCCAACATGTTCTCCCTCTGCTTTCCACAATATCTCCTTCCTTGAATTTTTATCCAATATTCTTCCTCCTCTTCGAATTATATATCCGACAGACCTGATTGTCTGATTCTTCTTCTTCTTCTTTTTTTTTTCTTCTAACAGTCTTCTTCTAGATTAAAGTGGTCATGTGGAGCGTTAAATAAAATTTTAAGAATCTGATAATCTTTAGTCTGAGAGAGAGAGAGAGAATAAAAAAAGAGAAAAATATGACTCAGGTCTGAAGATCTCGAGTTACAGGCCCAAATTTGGGTGTAAAGAATAAACACGTAATCACAAGTACAGTTTTCAATTAACAATGACAAATACGATTTTTTGACCAAAGCCTTCGAAACAAACAACAGGGTGACAAATAAAAAAAACCACTCTTCGCGATACCTGGTTGAGTGTTTTTTTAAAATGTATCACTACTGTTCTTTTTGTAAAGGCCTTGTTGATCGAACGTTGCTGTATTTGTCGTTTTTTTGAAATTTTAAACAATCTTGATTACGTTTTGCAATCAAATGTTTACTGCAGTCTCATCTATTTTGAATATAATCGATACCTTCACCATGAACACTGCATCATCTGTCTATTGACTATACATATGCGCGTTAAGGGTGCCCCTATGATATTGCCCCGTTTTAATAACATAACAAGTGCGCAGCTGTTACTTCATATGACATACCTGTTTGTTACTGTTAGTTTTTTTAAAAAAGTGATCATATCTCGGTTTTTGTAGAACCAGCTGTGTCATGCCCTACTCTTACCACTACATTCAGACCAAAACTGTTTTAAGAAATCGAAGCTCTCTGTAAGGTTTTTCGCCTCCTTTCGACCATTTAGTTATTCGTATGTGTCCAATTCTCCCCTCAATATTCCCGGGACTTCATTTACTGGGGCGTTGTTGTATCTGACTCTCAGTCGATGCTTCCAAGATCCAGAAGGGCAGGTTTCGGTATGAGTGGATGTCGTCTATAGAGTTTCCCAACCTCCAGCGGCTTACGTGGATATACTGTCCTGGCATGCGGGTGTTTTCGGTAATGAGAAAAGGGGGAAGGCTTGCATCAACAGCATCGATTGTTGGAAATTGAAGATGGATAAGGGGATATTCTTCGGTCTCTTCGCGACTCTCTGTTGGATGAGCACACTAAAATCGATGTTGAATCGATCAAGCGATTTAAACAGTTTGGAGTTACCCGTTGTTCAAGTCAAACTGGATGCCTGAGAGGCAGAGTGAGAGGTGTTTAATCAGTGAGCCACAGGAACCATCAGTATGCATACTCTTCGATATCTGTTGGGGAGACTGAGCACCTATGGGTCTCCCCGGGGGTGCAATGACTCAGTTTAGTAACCAATAACAATAACCCCTCAATAGGCTGACACATTCTGTTTCTGAGGACATCTTTTTTAGTTTGTTCTCTAGACGTTACAGTCACCTGCTGACGAGATCTGTCTTCCGGGTTTGTCTGGAGTCGTCCTACTCTAGGTGACTTCAGCTTTTGTCGCTGGGCTCCCCAAACAGGTTTTTATGTTGAGTTGGTGGGTTCTGCGCTGTCACCTTAGGGGACATCCTGCTTCCCTGCCCTTTAGTCTGCCTTTCATTTCCAGTTCGGCTTGTTTGGAGGCCTGCCAGAGTTAGACTCTGTCGACATACCTGAAGGATCCTAAAGGCACCAAACCTTCTAACTATGCCCCTGCAGGTATCGTTCATTACAAGGGTTTAAACCCAAAATGCTTAAATCGCTGAATCGATTCAACATATATTTTAGTGTCTTCATCCAACAGACAGTCGCGAAGAGACCGAAGAACATCCCCTTATCCATTTTTTAAATCCCCCAAAAATCGATGCTGTTCATGCGGCTTGTCCCTTCTATTACACAAACATCCGCATGCCCGGACAGTATATCACGTAATCTGCTGGAGGTTAGAAACTTTTATAGACAACATCCCTCATGCAAAAACCCGCCCTTCTGGATCTTGTGAAACATCGACTGAGTGTCAGATACAACAACGCCCCAGTAGGAGTCCCAGAAACCATGGAGGGGGGCAGTAACGGCCTCAAACTCCATCCCCATACCGGAAGTAGTTGAGTTTAAGAAACACAGGTTATTAGTTATTGGTTACTGAACTGATGTCACAGTACGACACAGGACCGGTGCTCAGTTCTCTCCAACAGATATCGAAGAGTAGCATATTGATGCTCTTATGGCTCGCTGATCAAACACACTTCCCTCTCTCTCTCTCTCTCTTTTCTCTCTCTCTCTCTCTCTCTCTCTCTCTCTCTCTCTCTCCCTTCCTCTCTCTTATCTCTCTCTCTCTTTCTCTCTCTCTCTCTCCCCTCTCCTCTCCTCTCTATCTCTCTCTCTCTCTCTCTCTATCTCTCTCTCTCTCTCTCTCTCTATCTCTCTCTCTCTCTCTCTATCTCTCTCTCTCTCTATCTCTCTCTCTCTCTCTCTCTCTCTCTCTCTCCCCCTCCACCATGCATCCATTTCTATTTGAAACATTGTTAAGAAAACGGGAATAAATATATAAACAGTTTAAAGATAAAGCTCATGATGTGACTGAAAATTCAAATCTGTGTTGCTGTATGGCAGTCACCAGTTAAATACAAATAAATTCAGACATTTCTAAAGGATGTCTTCGGCGGATTCTCAGACTGAGAAAGTTGCGGTTTGCAAACCGACCGGGGGTTAAAAACCCGGGGAACCAATAAGACGTAGGTTAAGAGGAAAATGGCGTGGGCGTGCATGCCCTACGGAGCACAGTCGGTGTCCTGAAAAACACTGGAGTGGAACCCGCAAGGAAAACGAAAGGACACCTAAACAAACGGGAAATTTCTTCTTCTTTGCGTTCATTCTTACGACCAATTTTTAAACACTCTTTGTGATATGTTTGATCTTTGCCAAGAACGTGTATCGTTGCACATTGGTTTAATGGCCCCTAAAGCATAGACTTTTACACATTTAGGACACGTATCCGATTTCAGCCAAACCTCCTTAATCACCTCTTACGACATGCATGGCAGGTAACATTGGTTCTATTCTTTACACCCCAAATTTGGGCCCTGGTAACCACTCGGGGAAGAGACAAATCTTCTTGAGGGGAAATGAAGGTACTCGATATCTGGGAGACCATAAAGGACCGAGAAAAGTGGCGAACAACTGCTGAAGCTCTATGCTCCGCTAAGTGGAGAGGGAAAAAGTCAAATAAGTAAGTAAGTTAACTAGATATATTTCAGTTTATCCTGAAAGAACCAGTCTGGCATTTCGGAAAACTCTAATTTGAGTTGTTTAAAAACATAATAAAAATTTTCTTGGTCAGGACTAGTCTTTAATGGCGGTGCGCCGACTGCCCAGCGTGTTCGTAGCGCGTTGGACTACGGGTGATAAATCCTCTGTGAGTGCGGGTTCAACTCCGCGGACTGGCAGAAAAGCTACAAGTTCCCAATTTACGGTGTTCGTGGCACCGAATCGAAGGGTTACGATGTCCATGACACCGAGCCAAAAGGCTTTCGCTCAAGTGCTTCTGGATCAAAAAAAATAAAAATAAAAACAATGGCGGTGGTAGTTATGTTGTAATTATGTCATTGTGCAAAAATTAAAATATATGGCAAAGGAATAATTCCCTGCGTGTTACATAGCTAGAGAATAAGGGATACATTAATGCATGAATGTTACAGTTGATCAGTGGCGGTCGTCATTGGGACCAGTGGGACCGGGCCCACCAAAATAATGTATAACGTGTATTTATTATTTTATAAATTAAAATATAGCAACCAAAAACCATGATTTATCCGGAAAATGTCTGGCCCCACCAACAAAATGATCACGAGCCCACCGCAGTTGATGCAGTTCTCAATAGGAAGTGTGTTCTACGTCTGGCTCTACAAAACAGTAGGGCTGGGGTCAGTTAGTCTGCTTTAAAATGGCAAAATAATGCGGTCGTTACTATCGTTCTGTCTGTAATATCACTTTTTAGTGATGTTTATTACAATGGGAAAGTGCCTGGGAAATTTAATAGCGCGTGGATAGTACAGACGTTTACGTAACTGTTTTAGGTTAGGGTTTTCATTTATGCCTACAAAAAAAACTCTGTGACCTACTGTGGATGGAACCAGAGCTAACTATAAACTTATGGGCCTCAGGTAGAATTAGGGAAATCAGACCACAACTATACCACGTGACCCCCGCATTCCAGTATTGTTGTTTTAGACAATTCATTTTAAAATAAAGCAACATGCTAAATCAAGTTATATTATGAACAACATCACATGTGGAGGCAAAAGGAAAGCACAGTGGCAGAAGGGGAACATCCCATGCATCGCTCTAGTCCCCAGTTTTACCTGCAGCAACTGTGGCAAGGATTGCCACTCCAGAAAAAAGCCATTACAGCCACATGAAACGTTGTGATTTACCCAGAACATACGTGACGCAACACCTATTGTCCCCTGAGACAAAGAGGCCAATGATGATGATTATCCAACAAGTTAAGTTTAACAATAAGGAATATCAATATTATGAATATTTTCCCACAATAAATAACCATAGACTCCAGATTGTAAAAAATTGCAAAAACGTAGTGTTCTATCAAACATATATATTTTTCAGCCCCCCCTCTTTTATCTAGGTCAGAATCCGATCAGTTTTCTGGCCTAGTTATCTAAAAGTTGGCTGTGGTTAAACCCCAGTTAATACATTTGCTGTCTTTCTGCATGTTATGAGTTAGAATCGAAACAGTCACATGCGCAATTTGTTTATCAAGATCCCAATTATTGTTACTGGGTCTACAGAAGTTGGTGCTGTGTGAAACCTCAACGATGATGCTATTTCGTTCGACGTAACGAACAATATAGGTGAACCAGTGCAATAAGTCAATCCTTCACTTTAAGACTAATTTTAGACAGGGGAAAAAAGTGAAAATTGCCAGCTTCCATCGGAAGACCCCTGTGCAATTCACATATCAAGTATTTTTCTGTTGTGGCATAAAAATAATCCTAACTTGAACAGCTTCGGAAACTGCACAATGCAGCCTCATTCCTCATGCTCTCCTCCACCTGTCCTACACCGTCCTAAAGCGGTACTAAAGGTAGTAAGGATAGTTTTTTCTTTTTTTGTTTGTTGGTATTAATGGCCCGTATAACGCACAAGTCAGCCCCATCTCTCAGTAGTGTAGATGCGGGAAACTTTGACTGTAAGGTATAAGGTTAACGGGGATCTGAGACATCTAGATGGATGGACTCTCCTAAGTCAGGTTTTTTTTTGCGTCCGCGACATAGGGTGACGAACCGAATAAAAAACATGGTGAATTTGATATGCTGGCTTACGAATCTGAGGAGATTAATTTGGGATAAATGAACACACGCTCTAGGATCAAATGATGTCAGAACAGCCCGTGTGTGCTGTTTCTATAAAGGAGCAAAGAATAGTAACACTGCCACCTACAAGACATGTCGTTATGGCGACAGAGGTGAAAACCTAGAAGCTACCAAATAAATAAAAAACATCCGAGAAATAGGATGTGCTGGCCTACTAGTAGGCGCATAACTGGAACAACGTACAATCGCTCTTAGGCTCGGACCATACATTTCAAAGAATAGTTAACAAGTGATTGATATAGAGCGATTGAAGAAGAACATACAGACTAAAAAACGTGATTACAGGGGGTTTGGGGCACCCAACGTTTTTATAAATTGTCCCATCTAAATAATGACTTTGGGCGGGTGCTATCTGGTAAACACTAAAAAAAAAGTACAAGTTTTACAAAATACATAAACAGTGACGAAAAACGAAACTTTCGACCAAAGGCCCTTTTATAAAGCAAACAATACAACAAGAATGACAATTTAGGGAAAACTACAAATGGACGATTACATGTGAAACATAGACCTTTTGTGAAAATCTGGGGAAAAAAAAGAAAAATCCCCACTTGAAAAGCTTCCGGGAAAATGCCCTAATCCCATTTTCCTCATGCTCTCCTCCCCCCTGTCTACATCGCCTAAAAAAATCTGGTAGTAAGGATATGTTGGGTGCTATCTAACAATTTCATAATAAAACTAAAGTAATATTAAGAGTAATAGAATATGGAACTACAAGTTATATAGTATTAAAAAATAAACTACAATTTTAAATTCAAATTTGTATCAATCTAACAAAGCCAGGAGTTGGAAGATGACAAAAGATATATTTAAAAACAAGTTCGTCCAAGTGGTTGGGGCCCCAAATTGGGTTTAAAAATTTAACCCTTTTTCCTCCCCGCATGTCTGAGGCGATTAAGGGGTTGGGCCGGCTGAAACCCCATACCGAAAAAAACACAAGATGGCTCAAAACGGAGGCGAACTTAGAAAACGCTGGCTGAAACCGGACACATCGCTGAAGGATAAGCCCCCAGAGCTTCAAATGGTGCTAAAGATGTGACAAAACACCCCAATGCTGGGCTGCATAATCGTTTCCCAGGGTTTTATGGGCCCCGACATCATCTGGGCGTGTTCGGAAGAGAGGGGGAAAGCAAGTTGAATCTTTTAAAAAATAGATGTCTGCGAAAAAAAATAATATGAAATGGAACAATTCGGGAAAAGGGTGAAATCAAAAATGTCTTTCAACCACTAGTAAACTGTTATAAGAAAGAAAGATGGAATTTTGGACATACCTTAAAAAAGAAATGAAAAAAAGAATATCAAAGCAGGCATTGAGTGGGATGCTGGGTTCAGAAAGGGGGGACGCCCTGGGACCGGGGCAAACTTTGTTGAGAGGGCAGAAATTGTCTCATTTCATGGAAGAATTGGCGGTTCAGGATAGAGCAGTATGGGGAATACTTCAGGCCCCTGTAACATATAACGAAAAGGAGGAAATTATTATTATTATTATTATTTATTAATAATAATAACATACATAAAAAAAACAGATGCTTAATTTAACTAAAATTTGAAATTTATTTTCCTTTTTTTTACTCTTAACCATTGGCACTTTTAATGTTTTTTTATATTTTTTTATGCCTTCTATATTGAAATACAAATTCTTTCATTGAAAATAGGAATGTTTTGTATGGGTTGAAATAATTGATCGGGTATCAGGATATGTGGTTTTTTAAAATAAGTCTGATGTAATTTATGATATGTTACCTACTTATGGAAAATCTAAAAAAAATTATTCAAATGGGAAATTTTTAAAGGGACAAAAAAGGAAAAAAAAAGAAACAAAATTGGAATCTTTTTTTACAGTCTTTTAAAGTCTTCATATTTGAAAATTTTATGAATTTAAACTGTTTGGGAAAAATGAAGGCGTAATCTGAAATTTATATCCCAAAATTTTTATATTGTAAAAAAAAAAGTAATAAATATCCCCTTAAGAAAATACCGAATTGGTCTATAAGCAGCCTATAAAAAACTCTTATAGTAGCATACATAAACATTAAATAGGGATATAATTTCTAAACATTGCAAGTAAAATATATTATTGAACAAAAATATGATTATGCAATGATATTTGATAGACAAAATAATCAGGTAAAAAGTTATCGGGCATCTTGCAAACAGTCAAAGTGACACAGGCATAGAATGTTCATCTGACACAAGCATAGATATTTCAAGAATCACTCGTGTCTTCATCAGGACAGTAATTTGAGTTATTAGAATCTATTTTATCACATATTTGGAGTTTTTGGATGGAGCAATTTGGGCGTTTCTACAAAATGGCAAGTGGGAAATGATGTGTGCTTCAGTCAACAAGATTAGACATCTAAAAATATATAATTAATTTTGTTATAATATTTTATTAGATTATCATATGTTCTGCTTTAGATAACATACATTTTACCAACTTAAATGCAAAATGGATACAAAATTATGGGCCCCTTTAAAAAGGGATATTGCATCGATCATAAATGATCTAAAAATCAATATCCCAATGGTTAAGGGTTTTTAAATCAGCGTGATTGTAGCGCGTTGGACTACGGATGACTATCCCACTGTGTGTGCGGGTTCAATTCCGCGGGATGGCAGGAAAAAACCACAGATTCCCCCAGATTTACGGTGTTCGTGGCACCGAACCGAAGAGTTACGATGTCCATGGGACCGAGCCGAAGAGCTGAAAAGCTCAAGTGCTTCTGGTAAAAAAAAAAACAAGCTTACGAATCAGTTTTTTTGGAGCACATTTTTAAAATTTTCATTCTGTTTCCCGACAAATCCCGGGGAAAAAATAGGGCGCAGGAATGTATCGCGGCGACGTGACGTCAGTTAGCCGGCCTTGGACAGCGCTAGTGTAGAGCAATAAGGAAGGAATCGGTGACGAAAGAAATTGAGAAATAATACACGCCATAAAGTCAAGATTTGTATAATTATTTAGTATTTACTAACACTCGATTTTACCATTAAGATATATAATATATATATTACCATATATATATATATATAACATTGAAATAGAAGAATAGTCACGTTTTAACATTGAAATAGAAGAAAAGTCACGTCCTAATATTGAAATAGAGAGAAAATCACGTTATAACATTGAAATAGAAAACCCAAGAGCTGTAACTCTTGTAAACTGAGTGCCCACAAAAGTTAGTTACCTTGTCTCATCGAAGTTTTGAAGTATATACTATAAACGTTAGAAGAATCCCTAGCCTTGTTCCTAACTCGCGTTTTTCTCGTCCTGGTTCGTTATAAAATGATCGACAACAAACGATTCCCAAACTTTGCATTACCACATACCCCCTTTAAAAAAAAAATACATTTGCTCCCGGGCCCCAAAAGTTTCTATGCGAAAATCTTCACGCTATGGAGTTATTTACACTACACTAACAGTCAAGCTGGCTCCAATTTCTCAGACTGCTGGAAACATCAAATGATTTTTCCCTTATTCCTGTCAGACATTTAGACCCCGGTCTAGCCCGGGTCCTTTGATTTCGCATCGGAACCATTTTACCACCGTTTTTATACATGATTTGGAGGAAAAAAATTAAAATATCAAAGATCATAATATTTCTTCAATTTTTATTTATTTTTTTTTTTTAATGGGGCCGTCCCAGATTGCCATCCAGGTGGACCCCGTACAACGCAACGTGAAAACGTTTATAAACTATCAAGCTCCATCAATCCTTCGATCGATGGCTCTCCTGAATTTTACAAGGGTAGCCATGTGGCATTTAATAAAATTTCCCGACCTTAGGCTTCGATCAAGTGGCACCAGTTCCGTAACACAGGCTGATAACTTTGTGAACCCATATAATGAGCCACGTGACAGATATCAAGCGACACAGATACTACCTTTGATCTTACCAAAGGGATAATTTTTCTTTAGCGCTTTGAGGCCCCACTGTGAGTACTTCGCTGACCCTAGTTTGAGAAACGCTGATATATAAGATTGAACTGATCGATGTCTCTACCTCAATTTTTGGTTTTCAATTTCAGAAAAAATGTCATTGATGCGTTGATCGATATCCTTATTGTCTATAAATGTTCATACGATATGTTTTTTACTAAACATATGTTGTTTATTTTAATATTAGTGACATCAAAATTTTTTTTAACAACGTCAGCCTTGTGTATTCCCTTTCTTTTTTTTTTTTTTTTTTTTTAAAAGCAATAATTATTTTATTGACAAACTATTCAAGATTTTTGAATTTCATAGGTTATCTCTCTTCAAGCCTCTGTTTCAGTTTGGAATATTCAGGTTGTCCATAATTGCCCCAATCTCCTTCCTTCCCTCTTTTTAAATTCTTTTAGATTAAATACCAATCTATTGCTTTCATTTTTCTTCTTCTTCGAACTTTCCATATCGACACAAGTTAACCACTCTGTGTGATTTGTATGTGATTTGAGCTTAAGAGCGTTTGTACGTTGTGCCCGTTATGCGCCTACAAGTAGGAGCCATCCGATTTCTGCCATGCTTTTATTTACTAGGGTAGAAAGCTTGGCTGGAACCCGCAGGGACAGCGAAAGAAGGGAGGCCGGGAAAACACGGAGACAGATTGGGGAGGCGGAGATAAACAATATAAAGAAGGCTGGAGGAGCTGCAGGAGATGGCTAGAGATAGGAGGACTTGACTTTGAGTTGGTTGAGGGCCTATCCCCCAACCCGGAGTAAAAGGCAAAGAGAGAAGGTTTCCATAGATCCTACCTCAGTCGCCTCTTACGACATGCCTTGTAGGTCCAGTGGTACTATTCTTTGCTCTCTTGAGGCCGGGGCCCAAGACACAGGCAAAATGGCTTTAATCCCTACCTAAAAACAAGCAAAGATTCTCACGATTGTGTCCCCTCTTGGTAATTAGTTACTGAACTTATCTAACATCACGCCGTGCAGACCAATAGGTGCCCCAGTTTCCCAAAGCAGACAGGAATACGAAGGGTATACATATATATTTTTTATATATATTATATATTTTTTTTAAATTATTTTTTTCGTTCACCCAACATAAATTTATGCGCAGTAATAAGGCACCTTGACTTTTTTTTACGTGAAACTTAACTAGTATCCCTCTCTTTTTAGCAAAACCTCCGATTTCAGGGTAGTTGTTATTATAATCCCCAAGTAAGTATCAGTGTTTCCCGTAGTTCAAAGGCGTAACGTGTGCAAACCGTGAATTTTTAACCCAAGAATGTATACGGCATATAGTCACTT
>JADZMA010000822.1:0-29219 GCA_020796225.1 Arion vulgaris | reverse complement strand
AAGGGAAGGGCTTGGGCAGAATCGGGGGGGGAAAAAAGAAGCCCTTTGACTTGACTCTGTTTGACATTTAAAAGACATGGGGGGTGTAGAATAGGGGGGAGCGCAAGGGGGGGAAATCCCCTCCCCTTATCGTTTTTTATTTAATAAAGCGGAACTGGGTGTAAAACCCCAAACTACAAAACCCTTCGGGGCCCGGAAAAGACATTGTCGGTGGGTTTGGCGGGGGACTTGTTAAACCATAACGGTGTCCTGGGGGGACCATGAGCAAAACTCCGGGAAAAAAAAGGAAAAGCCCCTTTTTTGTTTTTCAGGGGAATACAAACCATGAAAGGTGGCCTATCGATCCTTTAGTCCCCGAAATTTGAGGTGGGGGCCAAAAAAAATTTTCCAGGATAATGGCTTGTGGCAGCCGCGTTCATAGCGACGTTGTTTTTTGATCCTTCGATGTCGGTTTTCCTATCATACCGAAGCAGAATTCTAAGCGGGGATTGTTCCCCCACAATGGGAACGGAGCTGGGTTTAGACCGTCGTGAGACAGGTTAGTTTTCCCTACGATGAGTCCCCGCAATGGTAATTCAGCTGAAGAGGAACCTGATTCAGATAATTGGTTTTTGCGGTTCTGACAAGGCGGGCCGCGAAGTACCATCTGCTGGAAAATCGAACGCCCAAGTCAGAATCCATGCCGAAAGGGGTGATTTATCCCCACCATCGTAGTCGGATACGAATAGTTTTTGGCCCGAATCTTAGCGGCTAACGGTCCTAGAAGCCTTTGGACAAATGGCGTTTGTTTTTTACAATGCGGGGGGAACTTTGAAACGATTTAAATTTTGGTATACGGTCCTGAAGTAGGGGTAGCCTTGTTTTACGATCTACGGGGGAACCGTCCATAGCCGATTTGATTTTTAATTCCATTTTTTGCTTGTCCCAGGCTTCGAAGGATTTTTGTAAAATGCCGGGTTTCATTAAAGGGAATGGTTATGTTATGTGCAAAAAATAAGTAGGGGAAAATAATCACATTACAAAATTTGTACATATATCATATGTTGATTAGTTTTTTTCTGACCAAATCTGGGCCCGGTGAGGTATAAAAAAATTTTCATCAAGAATAGTTGGGGTATGAGTGACCCAAGGGGACGTCGAGATACTGATCCGATGGGGGTCCTAATCCCAACCCGGGGGGGCCCGATACGCTTTACCTTGTTGACTGTAGTCCCAGGGAAAGCCCCCAGGTTTAGCAATGCCCCCGGGGGCCCTTTTGGGCTAAAATTTTTAGGTGACTAGTTAACCCCCTATAGTTTGTGAGTAAATACTACCGGTGAGAGGGTGTAATTTCAATGTGAGAACCGTCCCCGGGGGCCCGGTACCTTGCTAGTGGGGAAAAATTTGAAATGCGATTAATTGTTGCTGGTGAGCCCACTAAATAATTCTGAGTTTGGGCCCTCCTTTTTATCCCGGGGAGCCCAAAATAACTTACCTAGAGGGTTTGGGAGGTATGGGAGCAATTTTTGGAAATTAATTATTTAGTGGAATCAATTGTGGGGGCAGAGCCCCTACAGAAGGAGTCGATGGAAAAGAGGAGAGAAAAAAAGTATCATCGTATATAGGGTTGATGATATACGTATATTGAAGGGGGGAAATAGAAACAAAAGATGTGGGGTTGAATATATTTAGGTTATTAATGCTTTTGATGAATACGATGAGTTTCAAAGGTTTTCCCTAGATGAACTAGGGCTTTTTGGGGATCTGGGGGTGTTTGGGGTTTATTCTAACAGTACATAGTACTGGTTAAGAATGAGGTTTTGAGGTCCAGAAGGTTGGGGTTTGACCCAAAAAATTCATTTATCCTGTTTAAAACTAGAGCCATCCCTTTTACCCCCGGGGCCGGGGGGGGCCGCCTGGGCGGATTTTTTAATTTTTTACTTTTTTCGATTTTTCTTTCTTTGAACTTTTGTGTTTTTCGAAAGGGGGCCTCATTTGAAAAATTGCCCGGGGAGTGTTTAGGGGGAAAGCCTATTCAAAATGAAGTACTTCCGGTGAATAATAGAATTCAATATCAACCCGGTAGGTTGTTTTAATATTTTTGTTTCCTTTAGCTCCCGGTGGTTTATTAATTTATGAAAGAGCCCTATAATAATGGCTTTTAAGGCCCTAATGATCCACCCATGCCCAAAAGACGTTCTGAATAACCTGGGTTTGGGGGGCAGGGGTTACCCCCCAAGGGGGTTTAGGTCAGGAGGCTAATAATTTAAGATGTAAGTAACATCCCGGGGAAATAGTTAAATGTTTAAAGGCCTTTTAAGCTTTGAATCCTTACTAACTCCCGGGAGCCTTTATAGGCTTATTTTAGGGGCAAAGCCTGAAAAAAGCCCCGGTGAGCCTTTATTAAAATTTATTATGGCGATGGCCACTTGTTAAACGCCCCGGGGGGAAAAAAATTAATGGGGAAATTTTTTTTATAGGGGAAAATAAAAAAAGTGAAAATTTTTTTTTATTACTATAATATATAATGAGGGAAATGATTTTCAAATTTCTCTTTTATTCTCTATACAATGAAAAAAAACCTAATAGAAGTTAATTTAACCCCCTTCAAATGAATGATCCTTGAATTAAAGGTTAGCGTTTTAAAAAGACCTAGGTAAATAATGATAATCGACTTTCAAATGATTAAAGTTTTTTCGGGCTTATTTAAAAGATTGGGGCCTTGATACCCCCGTGCCCTCCATTAGGCATGTGGGGTATAATGTAGTCTGAAGTTCGGTGAGCTTCAAAGGATTATTTTATCCTATAGGGGTTTTATCATTTATTTAAAAGGGAAAGGGGCATTGAGAAAATTTTTTAAACCCCCTTTTTATAATTTGAACCTTTTTTTTAGTAAAAAAAATCAATAGCGATTTCGAGTAAAATAATTTTTCGGAAAATATTTTTTGAAAAATCAATTTGCGGAGTCATAGATAAGGGTCGATGGGGAAGAATGGGGTTTAGCCCAAAGAAAAGTAAAATTTTTTAATTAGGGTTACTCTTCTAAGAGTCAAATTTTAAAAGGACTTTTCCTGCCTATTCACACTGTAAAACCGAAACAAACCCTTTAATAGTGTTAATATGAAAGGACGGGATTTTACTGCCTATTGTATTACCAGGGAGTGTTACAGGGATATCAGTTAGGGGTTTCGAGCCATAAGTCAAAAAGTTGATTCAAAGATTGAGGAGTAAGTCAAAGGTTTTGGGGCATAGCACGTGGAATTTCCCAAAATCCAATGAACAAATGTTAAGACCTTATAGTTATGAAGGTAATTTCAAGACCCTTTTGGGGTTTTTTTTATTGGGCCGAAAAGAGTCAGTCGTATGACCTTGGGCCCCATAGACGTAGCAACTCTTACTAGCACCAAGAAAAAGATTTAGAACGTCAAAACCCCGTCCCTTTTGGTATCCCGCCCCATTGATATTTGAAAGCGTGGTATCACAAATTTTGGCCCCCCCTCAGAATATTACAGGCGCATGGAAAAACTATTCTACACTGTAGTCCGCATAAAGTTTGGGGTTTTGGGAAAGTTGTTGACGTCCTGTCAGCTTGGTTTTCAGGCTCTGTTGGAGTCTGTATTGGGGCCCGAGGGCCCATCCCTATTCGAATTTGGGAGTAACCCCTTGAGCGAAACCCGTTTCGGGGTATCAGCGAAAGGGATCCTCCCCTGAGGGGTATATCCCCCTGCGATGACCCTTGCCGAATCGGGGGGTAGACCGTCCTTTGGGGGAAAATAGTGGGGCAAATGGGTAATCAATAGCCCGAAATGCTTTTAGTTCCAGCGATTAGAAACGTTTGCAAAACATTTCCCCCAAGAACAACTCTACCCCCCTTTTCGGGGTTCCCAGATCCTGGGGAGGGGTTAAGATATTTAAATTGGTTGATTCTGCCAGAGTCATTCTTTCCAAAGATTGTGCATGTTAATATAAAAAACTTTTTGGGGAAATGGAATGGCTCATTAAATCAGTTATCGTTTATTTGATAGATTAATACGGATAACCCAATTTGACAATACATGCAAAAACCTCGACTTGGGAAGGGGGGTATTTTTTAATAAAACCAATCCCCCCCCTGGGATTTAATAACTTAACGAATCATGGCCTTGTGGGGGCGATGGTTCATTAAAATTTCTGTTTCCTTTGTGGTAGGATAGGGGCCCACCATTTTTTCAAGGTAAGGGGGAAATTTGGGTTCTTTCGGAAAAGGGGCCCCCGAGAAACGGCATACATCCGGAAGGCAGGCGCGCAAATTAAACCCGACAGGGGGGTAGGACAAAAAAACTGATACGGGGGCCTTTTTTTGAGTCTTGTAATTGAATGGTACAAAAATCCCCTTTAACGGGGAACAATTGAGGCGTTGGGCCGCACCCGGGGTAATTCGCCCAATAGCGATATTAAAGTTTTTGCAGAAAAGTCGGTGAACCCTTGGGGCCTGGTGGCCGGTCCCCCTCACCGCGAGGGTCCGACCGGGCCCTTTCCTTCTGGGGCCATGCCCTTCACTGGGTGTGGGGAACCAGATTTATTTTGAAAAATTGATTTTAAAAGAGGCTATGCTGAATACATTAGCATGGAATAATAGAATAGGGCGGGGGTTTCATTTTTTGGTTTAGGGCCGCCGTAAATAGGAAGCGGGCTCAGTATTCAATTTCAGAGGAAATTTTGGATTTATTAAAATAATAAAAACATTTGCCCAAAGGGTTTTTCATTAATCAGGAAAAAAGTTGGATCGAAGACGATCAGATACCGTCGTAGTCTTAACCAAAGCCCGGGGCGGGGGGTTTTTTTTTACCGCTCGGCACCTCAGGGAAAACAAAACCCGGGGTTTGGGGGAGTATGGTCGCAAAGGCGAAACTTGAAATTGACGGAAAGGACCCCCAGGCGTGGAGCCCGGAATTTGACTAAACAGGGAAACCCCCGGGGTCCAGACAAAAAGGATTGACAGATTGGACTTTTTTGATTTTGTGGGGGGTGTGCAGGCCGTTCTTAGTTGGGGGAGGTTTTGTCGTTTTTCGATAAGAACGAGACCTTAATGCAAATAGCCCGGCGCTTTGGGCGCTGGTTTAGGGGGATTGGCCCCCGATGAATTTTAAAAGGCAATCAGGTTGATGCCCAAGTTTCCCCCCCAAACAAAGAGCCAAGAGTTTTTCCTTTGCCGAAAGGTCTGGGTAATTTTGTTAAACTCTGTCGGGGGGGGATAAAAACGAAATTTTTGGGCTTTCCCGAGGAATTAGAAGGAAAAGCATCATTTTGGTTAGTCCTCCCTTTTTACACCGCCCGTCGTCCAGATTGAATGGCAAAGAGGCTTTCGGACTGCCGGGGAGGGGAAACCCCCACCCAGGGCGGAAAGTTACCCAAACTTGGTCATTTAGGGGAAGTAAAAGTCGAAAAGGGTTTTTCGAGGTGAACCTGGGAAGGATCATTACGATTCATCCCCAAAAAGGGGACTCCACCCTTTTGTATTATTACTTGTTGTTTTGGGGCTCCTTGGGGCCTTTGTATGTTTGCCAGAGAATACAAAACTCTTTTTATTAATGTCGTCTAGTTTTTGGGAATTAAAACTTTAAACAACGGATCTCTTGGTTCGGCATCGAGAAGAACGCAGCGAAAAAGGGGGAATTTAATTGGGGTTTTAGTGAATCATCAATCTTTGAACGCACATTGCCCCCTTTGGGATTCCGGGGCATGCCTGTTCGAGCGTATTTCAACCCTCCAGCTTGGTTTTATCATGTCCCCAATGGGAGGTTTAAAATCAGGGGGCCGCTGGGGCCGAAATAATATCTCTGTTCAGGGTTTTCCGTGTGCTTCCAAACCCAAATTTTCTATGGTTGACCCCGGAAGGGAGGGGATCCCGCGAACTAAAAAAAAAAGCGGAGGAAAAAAAACCCAGGATTACCCAGTAACGGCGAGTAACGGAAAAAGCTAAATTTGAAATCCCTTTTTAGACCGAAAAATTTAAAGATGCTTGGTGGGTTTCCCGGTCAATTTCCCTTTGGAACAGGACGTCAAAGGGGGTGAGAACCCCGGGTGCCCGGTTTAATGTCTGGGTTTCGACGAGCGGAGTTGGGGAATGCAGCTCAAAATGGGGTATATTTCTTCAAAGCAAAATTGGCCAAGACCGAACCACAAAGGGGACGAAAGATAAAAAGCATTTTGGGAAAGAGTTAAAATACGTGAAATTGTTAAAAGGGGAAGCGCTTGAATCAGACGAAATTTTTTCATCGGGGTCTCGTCCCCTTTTACTTCCAAGTTCGGGCCGCATCGTTTGAGTGGTTTAGATAAAGGCAGAATGGGCCCTTCGGGGTTTTTTAAGGAAAACCCTTGGGGATAGGCCTTGGGGAAAAGGGGGCTAATGGTTTAAAGCATTTTGAAAAGGGCCCAAAGGGGTTAATATCGAGTGTTTGGGTGTTAAACCCATACGCGAATGAAAGTGCCCTGGTGAGAATTAGGGCCATCACGACCATTTTGATGTCTTCGAGGGATTTGAGTAAGAATTTGGGTGCGCCCCGAAAGAGGTGACCTTTTCGTGAATAGGGGAAGCCAAGGGAAATCGGGAGGGTCCCCCGGGGTTTTGACGGGAAAAGATCGCAAAATTTTCGAAAAGGGGGAAAGACTAATCGAACCATCTATAGCTGGTTCCGCCGGGTTTTCAGGACTGTTGTTTTGTTTTTTGAAAAGCGAATGATTAGAGGCCCTTGGGGTTTAAACACCTTAACCTTTCTCAAAATTTAAAAGGAAAAATCCGTTACAAGAACTGGAATTCAAACCCAAATAAAATGGGGGTTTAAGGAACTGGCGATGGGGATGAACCAACGCGAGGTTAAGGGCCAATATACGCTCACGACACCACAAAAGGGGTTAGTTCATCTAGACAGCAGGAGGGGGTGGGAAACGGGAATGGGAAAAAATGTAAAAATCACCGCCGAAGAACAGCCCGAAAATGGGTGGCGTTTGCGTTTACCATACCCGCCCCTGAAATTTGCCCTGGCGAGAGGCATGGAGGTTGTGACGGCCTTGGAGTGACCCCGGGGAGAACAGCCTCTGTCAGATCTTGGGGAGTGAAAACCAAATGAGAACTTTGGGGACTAAAGGGGGGAAAAGGGTTTCCAGGGAACGGGTTGGACAGGGACGACCCCAAAGATGGGGAAACCGTTAAAAGTGCGCACTTGTGCGCCGCCCCCGAAAGGAAACCGGTTAAATATTCCGGTACCGAGGATTCCAGGCAACGAACTGAACGCGGAGACGAGGGGGGGGGCCCGGGGAAGAGTTTTTTTTCTTCCACCCTATCACCCGAAATCTTTTGCCCGGGCTAGGGTTTAACGGTTGGAGGCTCGACACCCTGTGGGGTCGGGCGCCTCGACGCCCCTTTGAAAATCCGCAAGGAAAGGTTTTCGGTCTACTATAACCGCAGCAGGTCCGGTGAACCCCTTTTAAAGAACAATGAGATGGGGGAATGGCAAAATAGACCGAACTTGGGGAAAAGTTGGCCTGGGGGGGAGTTGG
This sequence comes from Arion vulgaris, assembly GCA_020796225.1. Lineage (NCBI taxonomy): Eukaryota > Metazoa > Mollusca > Gastropoda > Stylommatophora > Arionidae > Arion > Arion vulgaris. Next base: position 21,701 of record JADZMA010000822.1, on the reverse strand, counting down.
GGCCCATTGGGGGATCCTTTTGGAGCAGAGGAGCACACCCTCACGGCCGGCCCCTAAACCGGGGTTTGCCCTTTTGGCAACTTCGGTGTCCGGGGCAATTAACAACCAACAGAACTGGAGAAAGGGAATTGACTGTCTAATTAAAAAAAGCATTGCGATGGCCAGAAAGTGGTGTTGACGCAATTGATTTCGCCCATCCAAATGTCAAAGGAAGTAATTCAACCAAGCGGGGTAAACGGCGGGGTAACGACTTTTAAGGTAGCCAAATGCCCGTCATTAATTAGTGACGCGCATGAATGGGTTAACGATTCCCACTGTCCCTATCTACTATCAGGAAACCACAGCCAAAGGGGTTTAAAAATCGGGGAAAGAAGACCCGTTAGCTTGACTCAGTTTGACATTGTGAAAAAAATATGAGAAAAGGGGGGCGCAAGCGCCGGTGAAATACCCACCCTTATCGTTTTTTTTCTTATTCAATAAAGGGAACTGGGTGTCGCCCCAAATTCTAAAAAAGGTCCTTGCGGGGTTGAAGAATTGTATAGGTGGGGGGAATTGAAACCCTCCGGTTCCTAAATCATGGAGAACAGAAAATTATAGAACAAAAGGGTAAAAGTCCCCTTGATTTTTATTTGGGGAATAAAAAAAGTGTCTATCGATCCTTTAGTCCCCCCGAAATTTGAGGCAGAGGTGCCGGTTACCACAGGGAAACGGCTTGGGCAGCCGGTTTTAAAACAGGTTTTTATCCCGATGTCTCTTCCCATCATACCGAACAGAATTGGTAAGCGTTGGATTGTTCACCCCCAATAGGGGAATGAGCGGGGTTTGACCGTCGGAGACAGGTTTTTACCCTACGATGACCGTCGCCCCAATGGTAATTCAGCTTTTGAGGGGGAACCGCTGATTCAGATAATTTGGTTTTTGCGGTGTCACGGCAGGGCCCCAAGCTTTATCTGCTGGGTAATCTGAACGCCTCAAGTCAGAATCCATGCCGAAAGCGGGGATTTATACCCCACATCGTAGTCGGATACGAAAGGCCTTTTGGGCCCCGAATCTTAGCTGGCTGGTAACGGTCCCTTTTAAGAAACTCTTTTGGACTAATTTGGGTCTTTCAATTTTTCAAAGGGGGGAACCTTTTAACGACTTAATTTTGGGATGGTCCTGTGGGAGTATAGCCTTTTGTTACGATCACTGAGGAAATCCATAGCCAGATTTGATTTATAATTCCCCTTTTTTGCTTGTCCACAGGTTTGGGGGATTTTAGTAAGTGAGATTTCTTATTAAAGGAATCGGTTAGTTCTTGGAAATATAAGCTCGGGGGAGCAACTAATCACATTACATATATGTTGTCCCTATCCTAGGATTAGTTTTCTTCTGCCCAAATCATGGGCCCGGTGAGGTATAAAAATATTTGATCTAAGAAGTAGTTGGGCAGAGGCCCCAAAACAGTCGAGATACTGACCCCTGATGGGGACCTAACCCCAACCCCGGGGGCCAGATACGCTTTCCCTTTGGTTGACTGTAGCCCCCGGGAACGCCCTCGGAGGTCCTGAATCCCCCGGTGACCCCTTTGGTCTAAAGCCGTATAGGTGATAGTTAACCCATAAGTTTTATACACTACTACCGGTGACAGGCTGTAATTTCAATGTGCAGAACCGTCCCGTGAGAGGTCACCGAATGAGTGAAAAAATATTTTAAATGCAAAAGTTTTTCCCGGGGAGCCCACTAAATAATTCTGAGTTTGGGCCCTCTCATATTTCATCCCTTGAGCAAGATATATTTTCCAGAGGTGGAGGTATGGAGAGCAATTTCTGAAATTAATTTTTTTAGGGGAATAATTGGGGAGAGAGCCATAAGAAGGAGTGATGGGGATATAGAGGACGGGAAAAAAAAGTATCATCGTATATAGGGATGATATACAGTATATTGAGGAGGTGAGGGAAAAAGAAACAAGAGGGTTGAAGAGTTTAATATATTTAGGGTTTTTAATGCAAAAAATGATAAGAGTTTCAGTAAGTGTATCCGTAGTATTGAGGTATCATAGGGCTTTGGGGATCTGGGGGTGTTTGGGGCTCTATTCCCAACTAGTACATATACTTTGGGTTTAAAAATGAGGTTTTTTAGGTCCACAAGGGGTGTCATAGATCAACATCTGGTACTTTTTTATCCCGTTATATCTGAATCCCCGGGACCCGTCGGCGACAGGGGGGGGGCGCCTTGGACGGATTTTTTTTTTTTACTTTTTTCGATTTTTCTTTTTTTGAACTTTGGCGAAAGGGGGCCACTCTTCGAAAAATTGTCCCGGTGAGTAGTTTATAGGAAAATATTCACAATTAAAAGTACTTCCCGGGGAATCAATAGAATTAAATCAATTCCCAGAGGGTTTTTTTAATATATTTTAAGGTTCCCGGGGAGCCCCTGATTTATTTAAATTTTGTGAAAGACCCTAAAAATAGGCTTTCGGCCCCAATATCCACCCCATGCCCCCAAAAAACGTTCAATAACCTGGTTAGGGGCAGGGGTTTGGCCTCCCAGGATTTAGGTCAGGGTTTTAAAAATACCTTAAGATGAAAACATCAGGAAGTATTAAAAGCTTTCGCAATAGGCCTGTATAAGCTTTTTAAGAATCCTATACTAACCCCGGTGACCCTTTTATAGGCTTACTTTTAGGGTCAATAGCCTGTAAAAAGCCCCGGTGAGCTCTGACTTAAAATTTATGGGCTATGGCGAGAGCTCATTTTATAAACGTTCAGGGAAAAAATCATTAATCGGAAATTATTTTTATAGGGAAAAAAACAAAAGATAAGATTTTATTTTTATTACTATAATATATATTATGTGTAAATGTATATTTCAAGGTTCTCTTTTTTTCCTATAAATGAAAACAAAAAACCCTTTTAAAAGAAGTTAATTTGCCCTTTAAATGAAGTGATCCAATTAAAGGTTAGCGCATTTAAAAGACCGGTAAATAATGATAATGACTTTCAAATGTTAAGTTTTTTCAGGTTTTTATAAACATTGAGCCGATATCCCCCCTGACCTACTTAGGCTTTTTTGGGAGCCCATAATGGTCTGAATGCTCCCGGTGAGCTTCAAAGATTATTTTTATCCCATAGGGGGTTTTTATCAATTTAAAAGCACGGGACATTGATGAAAATTTTCTGACCCACTTTGGAATTTTTTTGGAACCTTTTTTTAGTAAAAAAAAATCAAGCGATTTCCAGAAAATAATTTTCGGAAAAAATTTTTTTTGACAAAAACAAAGGGGGAGAATCTATAGATAAGGAGTCGATGGGTATGAATGGGGTGGGTTGGGAAACCCAAAGAAAAGTAAAATTTTTAATTGGCTTACTCTTCAAGAGCCAAATTTTTAAAAGGGACTTATGCCGCCCATTCCCCGAAAACCTGAAACTAAAGCCCTTTAATAGTTTATGAAAGGACTGATTTTATCGCCATTGTATTACCCTATGGAGTGTTACAGGTGAACGGAGGTCTCGAGCATAAGTCAAATTGAAGTTAGATTCAAACGATTGAGGAGTAATCGAAAGGCCTTTGGCCCCATAGACGGCAATTAAAATCCAATGAACTAGCAATCGTTGAAAGACCCTTAGTTATAAAGGGTAATTCCTAAGACCCTTTTGAGGTTCTTTTTTATTGGGCAACGGGTAAAGAGTCGTCTGTGGGCCCTTGGGCGCGCATGATGGCAATTTTAAAATGCCCCAAAGAAATTGGATTTCAGAACAGTCAAAAAAATCCCCCGTACCTTTGGTTCGTACCCCTTGATATTTGAAAGGTGGTATCACATCGGACGCCCTCAGAATATTACAGGCGCATGGATAAACTTTCACACTGTAGTCCCAAAAAGTTTGGGTTTTGGATTATAGTCTAGGTACCCGACGTCCTGTCAGCTTCGGCTTGGGGGTTGGGGAGTTTGGGATTAGGGCCGATGGCTATACCTATTCCAAGACATTTGGGGTCCCCGAGCTGATAACCGCTTCGTGATCAGCAAAAGGTATCCCCCTTGAGGGGCTTATATCACACCTGCGATGACACCGGGCCTGAACTCTGGGGGACCCCCTTTTGGGGAAAAGTGGGGAAAAGGGATAACAATAGGCCTCTGAACAATGTTTTATTTCCCAGGATTGGGAAACGTTCGAAAAGAGCATTTCCCCCCCAAAGAAAACTCAGCCCTTTTTGGGGGTTGGCCTACTCCCCGGGATGCGAAGCCTAAGATAGCCCTGGTTGATTCCCATAGTCAATGTTGTCTAAAAGATTCCCATGCATGTCTAAGTAAAACAACAAACTGTGAAACTGCGAATGGTCATTAAATCAGTTATCGTTTTTTTGATAGATTCCCACATGGATAACCGTGGAATTGGAAATACGCTCCTCACCGGAAGGGGGTATTTATTAAAAAAAACCAATGCCCCTTGGGGGGCCCCCTGGTGATTCATAAACAAAATCAGGCCTTGTGCCGGCGATGTTCATTTTTGCTATAATTTTCGATGGTGGGATAGGGGCCCCATGGTTTAAACGGAAGGGAATTAGGGTTCCCGGAGAAGGAGCCTGAGAAAGGGCTACACCCAAAGGAAGGCAGGCGCGAATTCAACCGACAGGGGGAGGTGGGACAAAATACGATACAGGGCTCTTTTTAGTTTGTAATTAATGATACAATTTAAATACCAACGAGGAACAATTGGGGGGCCTGGTGCCACACCGCGGGAATTCCACTAAAACGTATATTAAAGTTGTTGCAGTTAAAAAATCGTAGTTGAACCTTGGGTGGTTTGGGCCGGTCCGCCCACCGCGGGACTGGTCCGCTCCTTCTGGGGAGCCCATGCCCCTTTACTGGGGTGGGGAACCAGGGCTTTACTGAAAAAATTTGAGGTTCGCAGGCCATGCCCCGAATACATTAGCATGGAATAAAGAATAGGGCGGGGGTTCTATTTTTTTTTTAGGGCCGTAATGATTAATAGGAATGGGGCATCAGTATTCAATTGTGAGGGGAAATTCTTTTGGGTTTATTGAAGACAACACCGGGAAAACATTTCCAAAGGGTGTTTTCATTAATCAGTGAACGAAATTTGGGGTGAAGACGATCAGATACCGTCATCTTTAAACCCTAAACTATGCCGACTGGATCCGATGTTTTCTTTTTTACTGCCCCCACCCACGAGAAACAAAGTCGGGGCCCGGGGAGATGGGCGGCTGAAACAAAAAATTGACGGAAGGCACCCCGGCGGAGCCGCGGTGACTCCCCGGGGAAACCCCCCAGGTCCAGAATAAAAAAGGATTGAAGATTGAGAGCTCTTTTTGATTTTTGGGGGGGGTGGTGCATGGCCGTTTTAGTTGGTGGGGTGATTGTCTGTTTTTGCGATAAAACGGGCCCAACCTCAAAAGCCCGGCAGCTTTGGGGGTCGCTGGTTTTTTGAGGGACTTGGCCGCCGAGGAAGTTTGGGGAAAACAGGTCTGTGATGCCCTTGGATTTCTGGGCCGACGCGCCACTGACAGAGCCAAGAGTTTTCCCCGACCGAAAGGTCGGGTAATTTTGTTAAACCTGTGGGCGGGGGAAGAGCATTGCAAAGCTCTTCAACGAGGAATCCCTAGTAACCCAAAAAGTTTTGGTGATTACGTCCCTGCCTTTGTTACACACCGCCCGTCGCTACTAGATTGAATGGCTAGGGTTTTGACTGCCAGGGGGGGGTGGCAACACCCACCAGAGGGGGAAAGTTACCCAAACTTTCATTTAGAGGAAGAAAAAAGTCGTAACAATTTTTCCGAGGGAACCCTCAAAGGATTACAGAGTTACCCCCGAAAGGGGGTCCCACCCTTGTGTATTATTATTTTGTTGCTTTGGGGCTGCCTTCGCCTTTGTATGCTCCCAGAGAATCCAAAACTCTTTTTTTAATTCTAGTACTAATAATAGAAACTTTCAACAACGGATTTTGGTTCTGGCATCGATGAAGAACGCGAAAAATCGATAAGTAAGGGAATTGCAGAATTGTGAATCATCGAATTTTTGAACGAAATTGCGCCCTTGGTATTCCGGGGCATGCCTGTTCAGGTCATTTAAACCCCTCAAGCAGCGGTAGAGTCTATGCGTAATGGCGGTTAAAATCGGGGCGGCCCCGCTGGGCCCTGAACGTAGTAATATCTCTGTTACAGGTTCTCTTTTGCTTCTAAACCCCAAATTTTCTATGGTTGCCCTGGGACGGGTGGGGATACCCGTGAATTCCATCAATAAGCGGGGGAAAAAAAACCAACGGGGATTACCTGTAAGGGCATGAGGGAAAAAGCTCAAATTTGAAATCGGGTTTTAGAGTCCGAATTGTAATTTGTAAAAATGCTTGGGGTGTGGTTCCGGTCTTTTCCCTTGGAACAGGACGTCATAGAGGGTGAGAATGGGGTGACTGGATACCTATGCTCATGGAAGCCTTCGACGATGAGTTGTTTTGGGGAAAGCAGCTCAAAATGGGGGGTAATTTCTTCAAAGCTAAATTTGGCCGAGACCGAAGGCACAAGAGAGTGATGAAAAATAAAAAAATTTTGGAAAAGGGGTTAAAAAAGATGAAATTTTTAAAGGGGGAAAGGGTTGCAATCGACGACTTGGTGTTCTAGGGTCTCACCGGGGCTTCATGTTCAGGCCGCACGTTTGGGGTGGTTAGATAAAGGCAAGAAGGGGCCCTTGGGGGGGTTTTAAGCCTAGGGAATGAGTTTTCTTGGGCTGAGGACCGCGCCCAGGATGCTGGCGAAATGGTTGTAAGACCCGTCTTGAAACACGGACCGGAGTTCCAATATGAGTTTTTGGGGGTTTAAACCCCATACGCGTAATGAAAGTGAACGCGGGTGAGAACCCTTGGGCATCATCGACCGATCTTGATTTTTCCCGGATGGTTTTGGTAAGAGAAATTTGGGTGCGCCCCGAAAGAGGGTATTATAGGGAATGGGGTAAACCAGAGGAAACTCTGGTGGAGGTCCAGTTGTTCTGATCAAATCGATCGTCAAATTTGCGTATGGGGGCGAAAGCTAATCGAACCATCTAGAGCTGGTTCCGAATTTTCCCCTCAGATAGAGGTTGTTTAGTTTTATGAGGAAAGGAATGATTAGAGGCCGGGGGGGGAAACAACTTAAACCCTATTCTCAAACTTTAAATATGTGAAGTCCTTTTATTTAATTGAAGGGGACTTTCGAATGTACCAACACGGGGGCCATTTTGGTAAGCAAAACTGGCGATGGGGGATAAACCCGAACGCGGGGTTTTTCCCGGAATATACGCTCATCAGACACCCAAAAGGTGTTAGTTCATTAGACAGCAGGACGGTCAGGGAACAAATGAAGGAATGTGTAAAACTCTCCGGAAAAACAGCCCTGAAAGGGGTGGGTTTTGGGCTTTTCCCCATACCTCGCCGCCAGGGTAAACTATCCCCTGGGAGAGGCACGGGGAGGTTTAGCCTTGGGGGATCCCGGTAGAACACCTCTGGGCAGATCTTGGGGGTAGTAGAAAAACCCAAAAAGGAACTTTGAGGCCCGAAGTGGGAAAGGTTTCCTGTGAACAGCAGTTGGCATGGGTTAGTCGATCCTAAGAAAAGGGAAACCCGTTTTAAAGTGCGCACTTGGGGCCGCCCCCAAAAGGAAACCGGTTAATTTTCGGTACCTGGTTGGTTTACGGCAACGTAACTGAACGCGGAGACGACGGGGGGGGAAGTTTTTTCTTCTTTCCCATCCCCCTGAAATGGGTTTTGCCCGGAGCAGGGTTTAACGGTTGGGAGCTCGACACCCTGTGGGCCCCGGGCGCCTCGACGCCCCTAAAAATCCGGGGGGGGAATTTTGCCGGTCGTACTCAAACCGCAGACTAAAACAGCCTCAGTTGATAGAACAATGTAGAAAAGGGTGGCAAAAAGATCCGTAACCGGGGAAAAAGGGTTGGCCAAGGGTTGGGTACGTTGGGCCATTAGGGGGTGCCTTGGCAGAGGGGCAACCCCCACGGGCCCGGGGCACCAGCATCGAGGGTTTTTTTTTGGGAGACTTTCGTCCGCGACAATTAACAAAAAACCGAACTGGTACGGGGAAGGGGGAAACTGACGTTAATTAAAAAAATGCATTTCAAAGGGGAAAATGGTGTTGAAAGTGATTTCTGCCCAGGTCGAATGTCAAAGTGAAGTAATTCAACCAAGCGCGGGTAAACGGCGGATAACTATATTTTTTAATAGCCAAAGCCTCGTCATCTAATTATGACGCATGAATGGATTAACGGGTTCCCCCCCGTCCCTATTACTATCTAGCGAAACCACAGCCAAGGAACGGGGTTTAGAATCAGCGGGGAAAGAAGACCGTTGAGCTTGACTTAGTTTTTCATTGTGAAAGACATAGGGGTGTAGAATAGGGGCGGCCGGGGAAATCCACACCTTTTCGTTTTTTACTTATTCAATAAAGGGGAACTGGGGAAAAGCCCAACTTCTAGCATTAAGGTCCTTCGGGCTGATCCGTGAAGACATTGTCAGGTGGGAGTTTGGCTGGGGACATCTGTTAAACCATAACGCAGGTGTCCTAAATTGGAGAACAAAAATTTCCCCAGTAGAAAAAAAGGGAAAAGCCCCCGTTTTTTTTTTCGGAATAAAACCATGAAAGTGTGGCCTATCGATCCTTTGTCCCCAAAATTTGGGCTAGAGGTGCCAGGTTCCCACGGGGATAAGGGGTTTGGCACCCGTTCATAGCGACGTTGCTTTTTGATCCTTCGATGTGGGTTTCCCCTATCATACCAAGCAGAATTCGGTGCGTTAATTGTTCACCCCCCAAAAGGGAACGTGGCGGGGTTAGACCGGTGAGAAGGAGTTTTCCCCTACGATGACCGTCGCCGCAATGGTAATTCAGCTTAGTACGAGAGGAACCGCTGATTCAGAAAATTTGGGTTTTGCGGTGTCTGAAAAGGGGGTCCCCAAAGCTACCATTGCTGGAAAAGGCTGAACGCCTCGTAAATCCTGCCGAAATGATTTATACCCAAAATCGTAGTCGGATGAATGGGCCCTTTTGGGCCCCTGAATCTTATGGCTGGTAACGGTCCTATTAAGAAACTCTTGGGACTAATCGTCTTGCAATTTTTGGTGGGTTGAATCTGTACGACTTAATTGTGCTAAAAGTTGTGTATGGAGCCTTGTTGGATTACTGGGGGTAAGGTCCATAGCCAGATTTGTTTTAAACTCCCTTTTTTAGCTTGTCCACAGGTTTTGAAGGGATTTTAGTGAAGGCCCGATTTTATTAAAGGAATCGGTTTTTTGGGAAATATAAATCAGGGGGAATAATCACAATATTTTGACATATATCAATGTTGATTTTTTTCTGACCAAACATGGGCCCGGTGAGGATAAGAAAATTTGCATCAGAAGTAGTTGGGGAGAGTGACCCAACAGTCGAGATACGATCCTCGATGGGGATCCTAACCCTAACCCGGGGCCAGATATTTACCTTGGTTGACTGGTCCTAGGGAAAGCCCTCGGAGGTCCCAGCAATGCCCCCGGGGAGCCCCTTGGGCTAAAGCCGAAAGGGGACTAGTTAACCCCATAGTTTGGGAGTAAATACTACCGGGGAGCAGGGTGTAATTTCAATGTGCAGAATCCGTCCCCGGGGGCCCCGGGCACCTTGCAATGAGGACAGATATTTGAAAAGGAAATTTTTGCTCCTTGGGGGCCCCCTAAAATTTTTGAGGCCATCTCAATTTCATTGGTGAGCCCCAAGATATACTTACCTAGAGGTGGTAGGTAGGAGAGCAATTTCGGAAAAATTTTATTTAGTGGAATAATTTGGGGGGCAGAGCCCCTAAGAAGGGGCGATGGGGATTAGAGGACAGAAATAAAAATTTATCGTTTTAGGTTGAGATATAAATATTGAGGTGAGGGGGGAAAATAGAAAAGAAGAATGTGAAGAGTTGAAATATTTAGGTTATTAATGCTTTTGATGAATAAGATAAGAGTTTAGTAAGGTATCCGGGATTGGGGATCATAGGGGTTTTGGGTATCTGGGGGTGTTTGGGGGCCCCATTCCAACTAGTACATAATGGTTTAAAAATGAGGTTTTTGTAGGTCCAAGGGGTGTCTATAGACCAACATCTAAGGGACCCTTCTATTGATCCTTTTATATCTAGAGCCATCCCGGACCTGGGACACGGGGGGGGGGCCTTGGACGGTTTTTTAATTTTTCTTTTTTTTCGATTTTTTTTCTCTTGAACTTTTTTTTTTTTAAAAGGGGTTCCTTTTTTAAAAGATTGCCCCCGGTGAGTAGTTTATATGAAAGCCTATTCACAATGGGTATTCCGGTGAACTCAATAAATTTAAAATCAATTCGGGGAGGTTGTTTTTTTATATTTAAGGTTCCCCGGGGAGTCCCGGGAGCTTTCATTAACTTTAGTGAAAGAGCCCCCTAATAAAGGGCGGCCCCAATGATCCACCCTTTTCCCCAAAAGACGTTTTGAAAAACCTGGGTTAGGGGGCAGGGTTGGGTTTTCCACAGGGATTTAGGCCCGGGGGTTTTAATACCCAAAAAAGTAAAATCCCGGGGAAATGTTAAAAGCCCAAAGGCCCGTATGTTTAAGAAACCTTTCTAACTCCCGGGGAGCCTTTATAGGCTTACTTTTTGGTCAATACCTTTAAAAAAGTCCCGGGGAGCTCTTAGGCTTAAAATTTATGGGTATGGCGATGAGCTACTTGTATAAAGTTCCCCGGGGATAAAACATTAATCGGAAATTATTTTTATATGGGAAAATAACAAAAGCATGAAGTTTTTATTTTATTACTATAATATATATTATGCATGTAAATGTATTTTCAAAGGGTTTCTTTTTTCTTTCCCAAAATTTTGAAAAAAAAACCCCTAATAGTTAATTTAATTAAATAAGTGACCCTTTGAATTATAAGAGTTAGCGCTTTTAAAAAGACCTAGGTAAATAATGATAATGACTTTAAAAATGATTAATTTTTTTCAGGCTTATTTAAAACATTGAGAGCCGTGTACCCCCGGTGCCCCCACTTAGGCAGGGAGAGCCTATAATGTAGCCCGAATGCCCCCGGTGAGTTCAAAGGAGTATTGTTATCTATAGGGTTTCGTATCTTTTATTAAGAGGAAGACATTGAAAAAAATTTTTTAAGCCCCCATTTAGTAATTTTAAACCCTTTTTTTAAAAAAAATATAAAAGGATTTTGAGAAAAATAATTTGTCGGAAAAATTTTTTTTGGGAAAAATCAATTGTGCGTGGAAATTTAGATAAGGAGTGATGGAAAATGGGGTTTCCCGAAAATAAAAATTTTTAATGGCTTACTTTCAAGAGCTTAATTTAGGCATTTTTGCCCCCTTATTACACTTAAACCTAAACTAAAGCCTTAATAGTGTTAATATGAAAGGACGGGGATTTTTTCCCTATTTTTTCTTTTGAGTGTTTCAGGGGATTGTTAGAGGGGCTTCAGCTATAAGTCTACAATTAAAAGGGTTCAAACGATTGAGGGGTAAGTTAAGGCCTTTGGGGGCATAAGGGCAATTCCAAAACCAATGAACAGCAATCGTTGAAAAACCTATAGTTTTAAATAATTTCTTTTAAGACCCTTTTAGGGTTTTATTTATTTGGGCAAGCGGGTAAAGAGTCAGTTTAGTGACCTTGGCGCGCATAAGGAACCCCTTTATAGCACCAAGAAAATGGGATTTAAACAAAAAAACCCAGTATTTTGCTACCCCGGGACCTTTGAAAAAAGCGTGGTATCAAATTTTACCCCCTCAGAATATTACGGCGCGGGATAAACTATTCACACTGTAGCCCCCTTAAATTTTAGGTTTTGGATTATGTTGGGGACCCACGCCCGCAGTTCCTTGGCAGGCTCTGTTGGAGTCGGATTAGGGCCGATGGCATACCTTTTCCCAAAAATTTTTCCCCCCGAGCTGATAACCGCTTCGGCGTGATGGAAAGGTATCCTCCTGGGGGGTTTATAATCCTGGATGACACCTAGTGCCTGAACCGGCAGACCGTCCGGGGAAAAAGTGGGGGTGGATAATCAAAGGTTGAAGCAATGCTTTTTGGGGTTCCCTAGCGATTAGAAAGCTGCAAAGAGCTTTTCCCCTCACCCAAGAACAACTCGCCCTTTGGGGGGGCCCAGCATCCTCGGGGGAAACCCAAAAAGTTACCTTTTATTCTGCCAGAGTCATATGCCCCAAAAATTGCACAGTCTAAAAATAAGAACTATACTGTGAAATTGGGGAAAGGCCATTAAATAGTTATCTTTTTTTTTATAGTACCCTTTCTACATAACCGTGGTAATTTAGAGCTAATACATGCAAAACCCCGACTTCGGGAAGGGGGGTATTTAAGAAAAAACCAATCCCTTCCTCCCCCGGGTTTAAAAACGAATGCAGGGCCTTTTGGGGGTGGTTCATTAAATTTCGCCCCATAACTTTTGATGGTAGGATAGGGCTACCCTGGTTTCAAGGGTAACGGGGAATTGGGGTTTTATTCCGGGGAAGGCCTGAAAACGGTTCATCCAAAGGAAAAAGGGGCAGGGCGCAATTACCCAATCCCGACACGGGGAAAAAATGCAAAAAAACTGATACAGGGGCCTGAGTCTTTCAATTGGGAAAGAAAATTTAAAACCTTTAACGAGGGAAAAATTGAGGGCAAGTCTGGTAGCAGCCCGGAACCAGCTCCAAAGGAAAAAGTTTTGCAGAAAAGTCTGGAACCTTCCGGGGGGGCCGGTCCGTCACCCGGGCACGGTCCGACCGGGGCTTTTCCCTTTTGGGAGCCGCATGCCCTTCACTGGTGTGGAACCAGGACTTTTTTATTTTAAAAAAATTAGAGGTTCAAAGCAGGCCTATGCTGAATACATTGTGAAAATAGAATAGGACGTGTGGTTCTATTTTTTGGTTTCTAGGACCGCCGTTGATTAATGGAAAGTCGACGTATTCAATTGTCGAGGTGAAATTCTTGGATTTATTGAAGACAAACCCTTGGGGAAACATTTGCCAAGGATGTTTTCATTAATCAGGAACGAAAGTTAGGGGATCGAAGACGATCAGATACCTCGTAGTTAACCCTAAAAATGCCGACAGGGATCGGGCGATGATCTTTTTTACTCTCGGCACCTCAGAGAAATCAAAGTCTTTGGGGTTTTGGGGATATGGCGCCCTGAAACTTAAAGAAAAGACGGAAAGGCACCCCAGGCGGAGCCTGGCTTAATTTACCAACCGGGGGAAATCACCAGGTCCAGACACTAAGGATTGACAATTGAGCTCTTTCTTTATTTTGGGGTGGGGTGCATGGCCGTTCTTGTTGGGGGAGTGATTTTTCTGTTAAATTTGGGTAACGAACGAGACCAACCCAAATAGCCCGGGTAGCTTTTTTGCTGGCCCTTTAAAGGGGCTATCGGCCGCCGATGGAAGTTTGAGGTAAAGGTCGGATGCCCTTTTATGTTCGGGGCACGCGCGCTACACTAAAGGAACGATTTTTCTCCTTGACCGAAAGGTCTGGGAAATTTGTTAAACTCTGTGGGCGGGGGAAGAGCATTCAATTATTGCTCTTCAACGAGGAATCCAGAAACCCTTATCACGCTTGATTACGCCCCTCCCTTTTTGTACACACCGCCGTCGCTACTCCCGATTGAATGGCTGGAATTTTGGACGCCTTGGGGGAGGGTGGCAACACCCCCCCAGAGGGGAAAGTTACCCAAAACTTGGTCATTTAGAGGAATAAATCAAAAAGGGCCGTAGGTAAACCCTGGGGAAAGGGATCTTTAAAGAGTTCAGCCGAAAGGGGTAGACCTCCCACCCTTTGTATTATTACTTTGTTGTTTTGGCGGCTGCCTTGGGTTGTCGCCAGAGAATCCCAAAACTCTTTTATTAATGTCGTCGGTACATATAATGAAAACTTTCAACAACGGACCCTTTTGGGTTTTGGGCATCGATGAAGAACGCGGGAAAGGGATAAGTAATGGGAAAAAATTTCAGTAATCACGAACTTAACGCCATTGCGCCCCTTTGGCCCGGGGCATGCCTGTTTGAGCGTATTTTTAACCCCCAAGCTTTTGGATTGAGTCTAGCAGTAATGGCAGGTTAAATCAGTGGCGGCGCTGGGTCCCGAACGTATAATATCTCTGTTACAGGTTCTCGGTGTCTTTGCCAAAAACCCCCAATTTTTCATGGTTGCCCCGGATCAGGTGGGGTACCCGCTGAATTTTCAATCAATAAGCGGGGGAAAAGAAACCAACGGTTACCCGTAACGGCGAGGAAGGGTAAAAGCTCAAATTTAAATCTGGTTTTTAGAGCCCGAATTGTAATTTGTAGAAGATGTTTGGGGTGTGGTTCCGGTCTAAGTTCCTTGAACAGGACGTCATAAGGGGAGCCCGATGGATGATCCCTATGTCATGTGGCTCTTCGACGAGTCGAGTTTTTTGGGAATGCAGCTAAAAAAGGGGAGGTATATTTCTTCTAAAGCTAAAATTGGCCAGAGCCCGATAACAAGTAGAGTGATGAAAGATGAAAAGCACTTTGGAAAGGGGTTAAACAGAGGAAATTGTTAAAAGGGGAAGGCTTAACGATTGATTTTGGTTCTGGGGGTCTCGTCCCTTATTCATCAAGTTCGGGCCCGCATCAGTTTGAGTGGTTAAAAAAGGCTTGAGAATGGGGCCCCCTTTTCGGGGGGTTATAGCCGGGGCAAAGTTGGGATGAGGCCCGCGCTTCGGTAGGATGCTGGCGTAATGGTTGTAACGGTCTTAAAACAGGGCCCGGATTACCAATTGCGGTTTTTGGGGTTTTAAAACCCATACGCGAATGAGTGAACGCTGGTGAAAACCCCTTAAGGGACATGGAGATCTTGATGTCTTGGGAGGTTTTTAAAAGGCATTTTGGGGGCGCCCCGAAAGATGGGATTATGGGAATGGGGGTGAAAGAGGAAACTCGGGTGGACCGCAGGTTCTGACGTGCAATATGTCAAATTTCAAGGGGAAAAACTAATCGAACCATCTAGGCGGCCTGCCAAGTTTCCCCAGGATAGCAGTGTTGTTTTCAGTTTTAGAGGTAAACAAAGATTAGAGGCCTTGGGGGTTTAAACAACCTTTAACCTATTCTCAAAATTTAAATATGTAAGAAGTCCTTTTTACTTAATTGAACGGAATTGAATGTACCAACACAGTGGGCCATTTTGGTAAGCAGAACTGGCGATGCGGGATGAACCGAACGCGAGGTTAAGGTCCGGAATATACGCTCATCAGACACCAAAAAAGGTGTTCATCAGACAGCAGGACGGTGGCCATGGAAGTCGGAATCCGTTAAGGAATGTGTAACAACTCACCTGCCGAAGAACCAGCCCTGAAAATGGATGGCGTTTAACCCGTATTACCCATCCCCTGCCGCAGGGTAGAAACTATGCCCTGGCGAGTAGGCAGGCGTGGAGGTTGCGAGAAGCCTTGGAGTGATCCCGGTGAACCAGCCCTCATGCAGATCTTGGTGGTAGTAGCAAATATTCAAATGAGAACTTTGAGGACTGAAGTGGGGAAAGGTCTCAGTGAACAGCAGTTGGACATGGGTTAGTCGATCCTAAGAGATAGGAAACTCCGTTTTAGCGCGCACTTGTGCGCCGTCCCTCGAAAGGGAAACCGGTTAATATTCCGGTACCTGGATTGGATTCTCCACGGCAACGTAACGAACGCGGAGACGACGGTTGGGCCCGGGAAGATTCTCTTCTTCTTAAAGCCTATCACCCTGAAATCGGTTTGTCCGGAGCTAGGGTTTAACGGGGGTTTAAGAGCCGACACCTCTGTCGGGTCCGGTGCGCTCGACGTCCCTTGAAAACCGCGGAAGGAATGAGCTTTCAAGCCAGGTCGTACTCATAACCGCAGCAGGTCTCCAAGGTGAACAGCCTCTAGTTGATAGAACAATGTAGATAAGGAAGTCGGCAAAATAGATCCGTAACTTGGGAAAAGGATTGGCTCTAAAGGGGTTTGGGGCGTTGGGCCTTTGGGGATGCTCTTTGGGGCAGAGGGGCACAGCCTCACGGCCGGGCACCTAGCATCGAGGGTTTGACGCTTTTGGCAGACTTCGGTCGTCCGGCGTACAATTAACAACCAACTTAGAACTGGTACGGACAAGGGAATCTGACTGTCTAATTAAAACAAGCATTGCGATGGCCAGAAAGTGGTGTTGACGCAATTGATTTCTGCCCAGTGCTCTGAATGTCAAAGGAAGTAATTCAACCAAGCGCGGGTAAACGGGGGGAGTAACTATGACTCTCTTAAGGTAGCCAAATGCCTCGTCATCTAATTAGTGACGCGCATGAATGGATTAACGAGATTCCCACTGTCCCTATCTACTATCTAGCGAAACCCAGCCCAAAGGGGAAAGGGGTTGGCAGAATCAGCGGGGAAAGAAGACCCTGTTGAGTTTTGACTTAGTTTGAATTTAAAAAGACATAGGGGTGTAGAAAGGGGGGAGCGCAAGCGGGTGTACCCCCCTTTATCTTTTTTTACTTATTCAAAAAGCGGAACTGGGTGCCCCCAACCGCATTAAGGCCCTTTGGGGGTGATCCGGGTTGAAGAATTGTCGGGGGGAGTTTCGGGGACATCTGTTAAACCATAACGCAGGTGCCCCGGGGGGGGACTCATGGAGCGAAATTAGAAAAAAAAGGGGTAAAAGCCCCCTTGATTTTGATTTTCAGTGAATAAACCAGAAAGTGGGGCCCTATCGATCCTTTGCCCTGAAATTTGAGGCAGAGGTCCCAAAAAAGGTTACCAGGGATAATCTTTGGAGGAAGCGTTCATAGCGACGTTGTTTTTGATCCTTCGATGTCGGTTTCCTATCATACCGAAGCAGAATTCGGTAAGGTGGATTGTTCCCCCACAATGGGGAAGGGAGCTGGGTTTAGCCCGTCGGGGTTAGTTTTACCCCCCCGATGACCGTCCCCCAATGGTAATTCAGCTTTGTACGAGAGGAAAGCTGATTGAAAATTTGGTTTTTGGGTTTTCTGACAAGGCAGTCCCGAAGCACTTTTCTGGGTAATGGCTGAACGCCCCTAAGCGAATCCACCAGCGGGGATTTATCCCACACATCGTATCGGGTACAATAGGCCTTTGGCCCCGTCTTCTGGCTGGTAACGGTCCCCTTGAAGAAACCTTTTGGGCTAACTGGCGTCTGAAACAATGCGTGGGGGTTTAATTGATACGACTTAATTTTGCAAAGGTCCGGAGTAGAGTAGCCTTTTTTTAGATCTACGAGGGAAGCCGTCCATAGCCTAGATTTGATTTTTTAATTCCCATTTTTAGCTTTTGTCCACAGGCTTTTGAAGGGATTTTAGTGAAGTGACCGATTTCTTATTAAAGGAATCGGTTATGTTCATGTGGGAAAAATAAGCTCACGGGGGGCAATAATACTTTAAAATATGTTGTAAATATCTATGTTGATTTGTTTTTTTTTCTGACCAAATCAGGGGCCCCGGTGATATAAAAAATTTGCATCTAAGAAGTAGTTGGGCTATGAGTGACCCAAGGGGTCGAGATACTGATCCTCGATGGGGATCCTTCCAAACCCCGGGGGCCGATAGCACCTTTTGGTTCGCTGTAGCCCCGGGAACCCCCTGGGGTTCCACAATCCCCCCGGGGGCCCTTGGTCTAAAGCCGAAGGTGACTATTTAAACCCCCATATAGTTTGTGCGAGCACACTCCGGTGACAGGCTGAAATTTAATGTCAAACCTTCCCGGTGAGCCCAGGTCCCCTTTGAAAATGAGGGACAGCATATTTGAAATGCATTAATTGTTGCCCCGGTGAGCCCACTAAAAAATTTCTGATTTGGGATCTCATATTTCACCCCCTGAGCCCAAAAATACTTACCTAGAGGTGGTAGGTATGGGGAGCTTTTTTCGGAAAATTTAATTTTTTTTAGTGGAATCAATTGTAGAGAGCCATACAGAAGGATGATGGGGTATAAGGACAGAAATAAAAGATCATCGTATATAGGTTGATGATATACATATATTGAGGTAGTAGGAAGATAGAAACGAAGAGATGAAGAGTTGAAATTTAGGTTATTAATGCTTTAGTATGAATACGATAAGGTTTCAGTAAGTGTATCCGTAGTTTGAGGTTCATAGGGTTTGGGTATGGGGGATTTTTGGGGGGCCTCTATTTAACAATATAGTACTTGGTTAAGAAATTTTTTGAGGCTCCACGTAAGGTGGTGTCTATAGACCCAACATTACAGGTACTTGCTATTGACCCTTTGTTATATCTAGACCCATCCCCGGGCCCCCCGTCGGCAACCCCGGGGGGGGCCGGGCCCCCTTGGATTTTTTTAATTTTTTATTTTTTTTTGATTTTTCTTTTTTTGAACTTTTGTTTTTTTCGAAAGGGGGGCACATTCCTGAAAGTTGCCCCGGGTGAGAGTTTATAGGGGTGAAAGCCATTCACAAATGGGGTACTCCCGGTGAACTAATAAAATTTCAAATAATTTTTGTGAGGTTGTTTTAATATTTTTAAAGGGTTTCCCCGGTGAGCTCCCGGGACCATTAACTTTAGTGAAAGAGCCCTAAATAATAGGCTTGGCCCTAATGATCCACCCTATCCCCCAAAAAGACGTTCTGAATAACCGTTGGGGGTGGGGTTGGGCTCACGGGGATTTAGGTCAGAGGCAAATAATCCCCTAAGATGTAAGTAACATCCCCGGGGAAGTAGTTAAATGCTTTCGCAATAGCCTGTATGTTTTTAAGAATCCTATACTAACTCCCGGTGAGCCTTTTAGGCTTACTTTTAGGTCAATAGCCTAAAATAATCCGTGAGCTCTTTATTAAAATTTATGGGTATGGCATGACCCCTTGTATAAACGTTACCGGGGGTAAAACATTTAATGGAAATTATTTTTATTAAAAAAAACAAAAGCATGAAGATTTTATTTTTTTTACTATAATATATATTATGCATTTAAATGTATATTCAAGGTTCTCTTTTCATTTCTAACAAAAAAACAAAAATCCCTAATAGAAGTTAATTTGCCCCTTTAAATGAAGTGATCCTTGAATTATAAGAGTTAGAAATTTAAAAAAAACCCAGGTAAATAATTAAAACGACTTTCAAAATGATTTTTTTTTTCAGGCTTTTTATAACATTGAGGTGTGATATCCCCTGACTCCCCTTTGGGGAGGAGCCTAAATGGTCTGAATGCCCGGGGGCTCAATAGGGATAGTTTTCCCATAGGGGGTTTTGTATCATTTAAAGAGCGAGGGGATTGTAAAATTTTCCAAAACCCCTTGAGTAATTTTTTGGGAAACCTTTTTTTTAGTAAAAAAAAAATGCGATTTCGACGTAAAAAAATTTGTCGGAAAAATTTTTCGGACAAAAATTTGGGTGGAGAATCTAAGATAAGGAGCATGGGTATAGAATGGGGTGGGTTGAAGCCCAAAGAAAAGTAAAATTTTTTTAATTGGGCTTATTTCTAAGAGCTTCAACACTTAATGGCCTTATGCCTGCCTCTTTCACACAAACCCCAAACTAAAGCCTTAATAGTTTTATAAAAGGAGGATTTTACCGCCATTGTATTACCTTAAAAGTTTCAGGTGATACATTAGGTTTTCGAGCTATAAGTCTACAATTAAATTAGATTCAAAGAGAGGAGTAAGTTGAAAAGGCCCTTTTGGCGCATAGACGAATTCCAAAATCCAATGAACTAGCAACTTGAAAGCCCTTATAGTTATAAAGGAAACCCCAAGCCCCTTTTGAGGTTCTTTTTTATTGGGAAACCCAGGTGAGTCAGTCTGTAGTGACCTTAGGGGCGCATGATAACTCTTTTCTAGCACCAAGAAATATAGGATTTCAGAACATCAAAAAACCCCGTCCTTTTTCTGTATCCGCGACCTATTGATATTTGAAAGGGGGTATCAAAACGTGACGCCCTCAAATATTACAGGCGCATGGATAAAAATTCACACTGTAGTCCGCATAAATTTGGCTTTGGGTTATATCTAGGGGCCACGTCCCGTCAGGGTTGGCAGGCTCTGTTGAGTCTGTGGATTAGTGGCCGATGGCTATATTTTTTCCAAGACATTTGGGGGGGCCCGAGCTGATAACCGCTTCTGGCGTGATGGGAAAAAGGTATCCCCCTCCGAGGGTTATATCACACTCTGCGATGACACCAGTGCCTGAACTCTGGGGGAGACCGTCCTTTGGGGAAAAGTGGGGGCAAAGGAAATCAATGGGCCTCGAAGCAATGCTTAGTTCCAGCGATTGGAAACTTTCTCAAAGAGCATTTCCTCCCCCAAAGTTAACAACTCTACCCCTTTTTGGGGGGTTGGGCCTACATCCCCCGGGATGCAAGTTAAGATAGTTACCTGGTTGTTTCTGCCAGTAGTATATGTTTCTCAAAATTGCCATGCATGTCTAAGATAAGCAACTATACGAAAAACGGGAAAAAGGGTATTAAATCAGTTATCTTTTTTTGATAGTCCCTTTACTACATGGATAACCTTTAATTTAGAGCAATAAGCAAAAAACCTCGACTTGGGAAAGGGGGTGTATTTATTAGATAAAAACCAATGCCCTTGGGGGCCCCTGGTGATTCATAATAACAACGAACCCAGGGCCCTTTGTCCCGGCGAGGGCACAAATTTCGCCCTATCAACTTTCGATGGTAGGATGGGGTTACCATGGTTTAAAGGGGGGAACGGGAATTAGGGTTCTTTTCCGGAGAAGGACCGAGAAAGGCACTACATCCAAGGAAGGGCAGGCGCGCAAAATTTCCCAATCCCACACGGGGAGGTGTGACAATAAATACTGATAAGGCCTTTTTATCTTTTAATTGGGAAATACAATTTAAAACTTTAAAGAGGAACAATTGAGGGCAAGTCTGGTGCCAGCAGCCGCTAATTGTCCCAAAAGCGTTATTGTTTTGGGTTAAAAAGCCGGTTGAACCTTTGGTTGGCCGGGCCGCCTAGCGGCATGGGCCGACCGGCCCTTTGGGGCCCCATGCCCTTTACTGGGGGGTCGGGAACCGGATTTACTTTTAAAAATTAGAGTGTTCAAAGCAGGCCTATGCTCGAATACTTAGCATGGAATAAAAAATAGGGCTTTGGGTTTTATTTTGTTGGTTTCAGGGCCGCCGTAATGATTAATAGGGGGTCGGGGGGATCAGTATTCAATTTCGAGGGAAATTTTGATTTTTTGAAGTAAACGCGAAAGATTGCCGGATTTTCCAAAACAGTGAACGGTTAGGGGGCGAAGACGATCAGATACCCGTAGTCTTAACCATAAACATGCCGACTAGGGGTCGGGGGATGTTATCTTTTGACTCGTGGCACCTCACGGGAAAACAAAACGGGTTCTGGGGAGTATGGTCGCAAGGCTGAAACTTAAAGAAATTGAGGGGCAAACCCCCCGGGGTGGGGCCTGGCAAATTTTACTCAACACGGGGAAAACCCCCAGGGCCCGACACAATAAGGATTGACAGTTTAGGCTCTTTCTTGATTTTGTGGGGGTGGTGCATGGGCCCTTTTAGTTGGTGGGGTGTTTTTCTGCTTAATTGCGATAACGAACGAGACCCAACCCCAAAAGCCCGGCGCGGCTGGTCGCTGGCTTTTTAGGGGCTATCCCGCCGATGGAAGTTTGAGGCAATAACAGGGCGGGGTGCCCAGATTTCTGGGCGCACGCGCTACACTGACAGAGCCAACGAGTTTTTCTCCGACCGGGCGGGGAACTTTTAA
>JADZMA010000821.1:0-29225 GCA_020796225.1 Arion vulgaris | reverse complement strand
AAACCCACGTGTCGAAGCTCCTATCTTTATCTCATTGAACAGATGGCATTTCATTCTGTTATGACATGGGCAAAGTCTGACTATCATGATCTTTTTCTTGAGAGGTCAGTCTTTCAGGACATGCTTCAGTGTCTGTTCCATCTGCTGACAATTGGCAGAGAGATGTTTGACTTATTCCTAGTCTATGTAAGTGTCTGTTGAGTCTGCAGTGTCCGGTAGGTAGGTGAAATATAATGACATGGTCTGTTCTGCCGAAATCTTTGAAGTAGCCTTTCCATAATAATTTGTCTTTCAGTCTATTGCAGATTTTCTCTTTATGAGGGTTTTGACCTCTTGAAAAAAGATGTTGGTTGGTAGATTTACTATTTGGTACAGCATTCCTTAACCAAGACAACAGTACTTTCATTGTGTGCAATGTCACAGTGAGATGGAATCCACTGCAAGTGAAATTCTGCCTTTTTGACAACTGAGCAAGTTCTCTTTCTAGGTTTTGTACTGCGCTGTCAATAGATTTAGTCTTCGGGCTTCAATACTATAGGACAAATAGCAATGTCCTCTCTCTCCCTTGAAGAGGACATCCTTTTTCTTGTCTTTACTTCTATGAGACTCTCCCTAAGTATACGGGATTAAACTATAGTGTCCAGGAGCACACCCTACACAAAAGTCTGGGTTGGTGGCCCGGCAGAAGGATTAAGTCACATAGAATAGGATGACTCCGGATAAACCAGGGAAGACAGATCTCATCAGCAGAAGACTGCAACTGTCCTCTAACTCAAAACAAAATTCCACAGAACAATGACTGTTAGAGTCAGAGAAATAGAAAGAAATGGTTTCTCTGTATAAAAGGCACAATGTACAAGACATCAAATATGAATAATGTGATGTGCTATAATAATATAAAGTTGGTATAACTATAACATTAGTTAACAAGAGAGAACATTATTCATTTTGTGTGATAATACACTATATATTTGTATATTAGTATCACAGTATTCCAGGATTTATGCAGTTCTCTTTGGTCGTAATGAGAAGAAGGATACTAGGGTATCAATTTGGTAATGAATTCCTCCAGCCTAAGCGAAGCTGCTTTGATAATTCCTCCACTAGTGGAAAGCATGACTCAAGTAAAGAAACATTATTGAGTTCATCTGGATCAGTTGTTCGGAAATACAATTCTCGTCCATATGATTCTTCCCATACAATTTTGTAGTTTTCGGGAATGAAGCTCACCCAGTCTGTGTAATGAAAATCTGCAGTCCACATGCTATAACCCATGATACGTATATCAGCCAAATGAGGTATTTCTGTGTTACTCTGTGGGTTTACAGCTGGCCGTGGGTACTGACTGAACACTGCATTTTTCCATGGAAAATCAGATGTTGCTGCAGTGAAATCTGGAGAACATTTTTTAGCCAGAAGGTTTATTATATTCTGCTCTGATGAGGCTCTTTGTGATCTTTGAATTATCTGATCATTATTGTTCATAGATTCGTTCTTTACCCCATCGATTCTGCTTGAATTTTCTGTCACATTTCTAATCAAAGGCATCAAGCTTGCTCCCTCAGTACATAGCCACGTTTTAAATGAATCTTCTGGACAAAGAGGCAATGTGCGAATACCTGCTGCCTCAGCTAGAGTTGGAAACAAATCTACAAGTTCCACCAATGCTGAAGTTGTATAGCGAGGTTTAAACACCCATGTTTCAGTAAGATTTTTTAAAGATAGAGCAAGAGCTGCATCGTCAAATGCTTTAGTTGTTTTTATCATTGGTGTGCTATTGTTATAACTATTTTCCTCTTCTCTATGCGGTTCATTTTTTTGAAAAATCGAAATATGGAAATATTTTATCATTCTTTTCACTTTTTGTGTAAGTAACTCCTGGGATGTACAAGATGAAAGGAGCTTTCACAGCCACTTCAAAGAGACTATACTTGGACCATTCCTGATGTTCACCCAATGCCCAACCTGAAACAAACATAAAACATACACCATTTTCACAGCTATAAAATATTAGACTTTTAAATCAATAGGAAAATAGTATATTAGAAACCAAATTCAACCTCAAAAATTAATTTATCCTTAATTAGATTCTTCTTCTTCTTCGAACGCTCCATATTGACCACTTGTTAAACCCCTCTTTGTGATTTGTATGTGATCCAAGCCTAAGAACGATTGTATCGTTGTGCCAGTTATGCGCCACAAATAGGCCAGCACATCCGATTTCTACGATGTTTTTATTGACTAGGTAGCTTCCTAGGCCTACATCAGTCGCCTCTCATGACATGCCTTGTAGATTGCAGTGTTACTATTCTTTGTTCTCCTTGCCTGCCCTGGCAACACACAGGCTTTATTAGATTAAAAAGCACTGATTTTAGAGTATCTCAACATCAATTTCTGGGAGCTCTGCCCTTATCAGGGCAATTGGTACTTTTCAGCACCAGAGCAATCCCAAAATGACATTTACCAGACAAACAGTCCTATTAGGACTACAACTAGACTAAGTCCAACTCAAGAAGCTAACAAACCCATATCCTACTCAAAGAACACAGTCCTTCTCAGCCTAAGCAGCACAATGCACCAGAACAAAACAAAGACCTCAAAACGCCAGCCAGATGGCACAAAGTCCATCTTCCGACATGATTACCAGCAGCACACAAGTCCTCAAGACACCATTCAACCAGAAAAAAGGTCAGCAAAGATTCCCATCAACAGGCTAGTCAGCCAGCATTAACATCTTACTTAGCCAAATCTAACAGCAGCAACAACCTAGAACCACACACACATCAGATCAGCACAAATTCCTTCACAGGGCTACACCCAGATCAACACAAAAGTCCTTCTCAGGACTATATACACAAGAAATGTTGCATATTCTTTACAGGACTTGGCCATCAACCACAGTAAACGAGTCGCGATTTTCTACACCACTTATATGTTCAGTAGTTTACTATTGCTTTCTGAATGGTGAGGTCTATTTTTACCATTCTAAAAATCTCGATAACAAATTTGCTTCCTAACTGCCGGCTGTGGAGTTTGAACTAGGTACACTTTGGTTGTGATCAAGCTCTCTACGCTTAACTCTTTATGTCCACGAAAATTTTTGGGGTAATCACACTCTGCCAGAACACATTTCTAGCAAAATTTTCAAAATGGAATGATCTTGGAAATATGCCTATAACTTAAGTTCTTTGTAAGCTAGATTTATACTGTTGGTATCAAAATATGCAGAATTAAATTCTGAACAATCTGATAATAAATAGTTATATATGTAAATCAGTATTTATTTAGTAAATTATTGTTGTATTTCATGTTCAGAGTAACTACTACGACTTTCAAAATTGAATCAATACTTAGCCATTGCTGAATTCTCCATCATTGTCGGTGAAATCATAAACATGAAACACTGTGTGTGTGTTTATTTGAACTTTGGAACAAATCCATGTCTTGTTCGGCACTTTATCGACGTGGAGGACGAAACAACATCTTATAACTAAACTTTTCACATGAAAGGAAAAATATATTTGCTAATAAAACTATTTACTAAAAATTCGAAAATAAATTCTACCATGCTGTACAGTATATGAATGAAATGGTAGTTATCTGCCCGTTGAATTCTGTAAACAAAAACAGTGTCGGACGGATAGTAGCTGAACAGTAAAACAAAACGTGCATGGACTCAAATTAGTGTTGGCAGCGTGTTTTGGCATAATGAGAGAACTGTTTTCTACGCTGGGAGCATCGACTGGACATATAGTTAAGCTAAAGACACCCATATATACACATATCAGATCACAATAAGCACAATACTCAATTCTTATTTAGGATTAGTCTGGGACCCCATCAAGGAAGGTGAATATGGTTTGATATAACCAAAAAGACATCTGTCTTAGGTTGAAAGGTGCATGCCTCAGCCACATAGTGGCTTAATCCACCCATGAACAAATCTTTTGAATGACCATAAACACCTGGATGTCCAAGACGGTAGATCCATGCAAGACTCTAAAGATTGAAAGCAATGATAGATCATATCCCCTCATACCTCAACCTACCACTTGATACCTTCTGAAGCATCAACCAAGAGTCAAGCTAATATACTTTTATCCATCCCATCGTGACTCCATTTCTAGTCATGCTACAAATTGATTAAAAATTCATGCTTTATCAGGTGCTATGCCTTCAGGTGCGATGCCTTCTTCTTCTTCTAACCAGGGCTGCGAGTTTTCACTCTTGGACAGCCAATGCCAGTTTGTAGAATCTGCATGTGTTCTGTAGTTGTGGGAGACTAGTGTAAAGGGTATTATGAACAGATGGGTGTGGTGGGAGGAGTTCCTGTCTAGCTTTATGTAGTCCAGGACATTCAAGCAAGATATGCTGTACTGTCTCACATGAGTGACTGCACTTTCTACAGTGTGGTAGGTGTGGTGGGTTTATTCTGTGTAGGTGGTAATTCAGTCCAACATGTCCTGTTCTTAACTGAAAGATAGTGCTTTGATCTTTTCGTTGTAGCAGATTTATATTGTCCTTGGGGTTTGATCTATTCATCTCTGCATACATGTCCCGACCAGTCGTCCCCATAGCCCATCGGTTCAGCCAATCTTCTCTGGAGTTGTTTTTCAGAATCTGTTTATACTTTGTATGCTAACAGGTTTGTCTATTTGTGGTTTTGATGATTCCTGTTTGGCCAGATGATCTGCCTTGTCATTTCCTGGGATATTTGTGTGCCCAGGAATCCACTGTAGAATGACATTAATATCAAAGGAGGAATCAGATTGTGGATGACTAATGCCAATGACTGGATCTCACGACTGATTCTGCTGTTCTTCTAAAGCTTGTAGTGTGGACTGTGAGTCAGTGAATACTATCATGTCTTGGACAATATTCTCTCCAAGTTCAAACTGCTGGTGGACTAGTTCTACAGCCGTCTTTATGGCTATAATCTCTGCCTCATAGTTGGAACATATATTACCACAAGGAGCACAGTAACTATAGGTAGTTCCATCTGGATATTTCAGGTATATGTCGAAGCCAGCGTAAGTAGTGGCTTTGAAAGCTGAACCATCAGTGTAGGCATGGATAGAGGAAGTTGGATAACTGTCTATTGTCTCCAGTGCGAGGTTTTAAGATCGGTGCAAGTGTTGCTTTGTTTATAGTTTTGTCAAGGAGGTATTTCTGGATTACTGGTTGTTTTATGTTTAGCCATGGTGGTGGGCGGCATCTGTGATCTGGTTCTCTGTCAGTTGGGAGATGGTAGTGTTCTTCGAGATTTTTCCCAACTTCCAGCAATGATTTTTGCTGGATTCTTTGATTGGATTTCCACCTGTCAATAGTTTGTCTGTTGGGAGGGTTTTTTTCTATTCTTTTATATCGCCTCGACTGCTTCTATTAGTGCCTTGTCTCCTAATATCTAGTGGTTCGATGTTGCCAATTTCACAAGCAGCAGTTGGGGTCGTTCTCATTCCCCACATATAAACCTGAGACCCTGATTCTGCACTCTGTCCAGGGATGTTGTGATGTGCTCACTTGCTATAGCTTAGAGAGGAAGGCAGTTGTCC
This sequence comes from Arion vulgaris, assembly GCA_020796225.1. NCBI lineage: Eukaryota > Metazoa > Mollusca > Gastropoda > Stylommatophora > Arionidae > Arion > Arion vulgaris. Next base: position 23,673 of record JADZMA010000821.1, on the reverse strand, counting down.
ATTGTAGATCTTACATAGCCAAGATATAGTTGCCTAAGGTGCTTCTTGTCTCACCTCAGGTGGTCTAAAGTCTTTTAACCATGTTGAGTCTTTTAGATGCTTTTTCTTTTATGTTGTTAATGTGTTCTGTCATCCTCAGTTGTTTGTCTAACTTGACTCCCAGGTAAGTCGGATTTTCCTCTTTTTTTTAGCAGTGCTCCATTCATTGTAAGCCGAAAGGTTCTTTGAGTTGTTTTGGGGCTGGAGAATGTAGTATACACAGTTTTCTGTTCATTGACTTTAAGCTCCATAGGTTGCAATATGTGGAGATTATGGCAAGGGTTCTATTAAGTTTAGCCCGAGTTAGTACAGGGTATTTCTCGCTTGTCCATATTACAAGGTCATCAGCAAAAGGGCTTTCTGTGTGTTTAGAAGGGATGGGAGGTCATTGATGAAGATGAGGAAAAGGGTGCAGCTAAGGGCAGAGCCCTGTGGTAGGCTTTCCTCTAGTGTTCTCTTAGAGGACATTGTTCCACTAAAAGATGTTCCAATGGTCCTGTTTTGGAGAAAAGCTTGTATCCATTGTAACATCTTTCCATGGATCTCCAATTGAGCATCTTCATCAAGAGGCCCTTCCTCCAGACTCTGTCATATGCTTGCTGTAAATCGATGAAAACAGCGGTTGTGTGCTTTTCATTCTGGAATCCATCAATTGTATTCTGCACAAGTCTGAAGAGTTAGTCTTCTGTTCTGCAGTCCCTTCTAAACCCTGCCTGGGTATTATCAAGTGACTGGGTTTTTTCAAGCCACCAATAAAGTCGGTTATTAACCATTCTCTCCTCTAGCTTTCCTAAACATGAGGTCAATGAGATGGGCCTGTAACTTAGGGGGTCGTCTACTGGTTTCCCTTTCTTGAGGATGGGAGTGATATTGGCTGTTCGTCAAGCAGCAGGTATTTTGGCCTCTCTCCAAGTTCTATTTATAGCGAACAGCAATATCAACCTAGCCTTCTTGCCCATATGGCATAACATTTCATTCTTAATCTTATCTGGGCCTGGGGCTTTGAGGTTTTAGTTTTTTCATTGCTGTTTCCATCTCGCATAGACTAAAATCTTGTTCAAATGCACATACATTCGCTACTGGTGCATTTTTTTACTTTTAAAGATTTTCCATAAAGCTTTATCCAGCTGTTTTCTTCTTATGCTTCTGTTAACGCTAGCAAAGTGTTTGTTGAATATTTCAGCTTTCTTTTTGCATCTATGATGGTTTCATTGTTTCTTTTGATGGGTCTGGGATTTTCTTTCTTTCTAGTGCCTGTCAGTTTGTTTATCAGATCCCATGCCTTGTGGCCATCTTTATTTAGATCAAGTTTCTGACACGTGTCTTGCCACTTCATCTTCTTTGCTGCTTTAATTAGAAGGCGAACTTTAGAGTCAAGCGATATAATTGGTTTTATTAACTCGATTAGGTTCTTTTTCAGCTTGTTTCCTTGCTTTTCTTCTATCCATCACTGCTTTTTCTAGATCTTTGTTCCAGTATGGCTTATATTTTCTGGTGTTTCCATTTGGAATGGCCTTTCTTGCAGCTTCCAGTATTTTACAACATATGTTAGCAAAGACAGTATCGATATTTCCAGTGAGGTCAATTTTGTCCATGCCTATGTTGGTCTGGTTCTCAAAGAGCGGCCAGTCTGCTTTTCTGAAATTCCAGAACTTTCTATTTCTATAGACTGAGCTTCTGAGTTGCTTGGTGGTAACAGAGATAAGTATGGGGAGATGGTCGCTACCTATATCATCCAAGACAGTGATAGTTGTTGCATCTATAATGTCAGCTGATACTATGGTAAGATCTGGTCTGCTATTCGTACCATGGGCTCTGTGTAGAAGTGTTGGTTTGGTTTCTGAGCTCTGCATTACCGTGAGGTTGGATGAGTTACACAGGTCTTCAATGTCTCTCCCTCTTTTGTTGTAATCTTTGTAACCTAGGGCTGGGGTGTGTGCATTAAAGTCTCCTGCAATAATTGTTCTGGTGTACATGGGTTCCTTGAACGGCTGGTCAGCGGTGCAGGTTGGTGGACAATAGATGTTATGTACAGTATATCTCACTCCATCAAACCACACTTTGATGGTCTGGGTGTCTATGTTGTTGTGTGGTCTGTTGTGGACTTCTGCCTGCACATCATTTCTTATCAGTGTCATGAGTCCTTGACATCTGTTGCACTCGCATTTGTATTGGTGTAACCTGTGATGTTAACTCCTCCTTGAGGTAAGATGGTTTCTTGTATAAGGACAATGTGGACATTACTCTGTTGTAGAGTTCTTTCGAGCTCCATCTTTTTATTCTGTAGTCCTGATATGTTTATCTGTAGTATATTAATGGACCCTTTACATATTTTTCACACGAGCGAGGGCTTCACTGCGTGCGGGACTCTTGTTGACCGAGGCGACGTCCGAGCTCATATCTAATATATTTGTGTTGTATTGGCATTATGTCTGGAGTTTTGTTCGACAATTTCATCCCAAAGAGGTTGTCAGACATAGATCTCTAACTGATCTGGGGCCCTGTAGTTTCGGCAGATATGTGGTATCAGGGTGTCACTGGATCGAGCTTGGTGGGAGCACATTTCACCGCTGTACAATCCCCGCTAGTCATAGGTGCACCATGCTTGCAGGCCTTTATCACTAGCTCTGGTTCTGGGCTATTCACTATGGCCGTGTCATGTGCATAGGTGTTTTGTGCATCTCCACCTATCCAGCTATTCCTTCCAACACACAGAGTCCGTCTTCACCATGGGTCCCCGCAAGCAGTGTGACCCTATCTGGCTCAGTGCAATGCCAGTGTCTTATCACCTCTTGTCGCAACTGGGAAGGAAGTGGGAAAGGGACGTAAGGGAAAATGGGGAGGGAAAATGGGGACGTGGGAGGGTTAAGCAGGATTACTCCTGCCCACTCATGTTGTTTAGCCAGTCAGCCGAGACTGTTGCCCGGGGTGTGGCACGTGGAGCCAAACATGAGCTAGGTGAGAAGTGGGGACCAAATAGGATCATGACTATCGTGGACACAACAGGATACGGCTGTCATTTTCCGTGAGGTACTAACCCCTACTTCTCACCCAACACCTCGGTGCGATGCCTTCAGTTGATATGTCTTCTGTTGATATGTCTTCAGTTGATATGTCTTCAGTTGATATGTCTTCAGTTGATATGTCTTCAGTTGATATGTCTTCAGTTGATGTGTCTTCAGTTGATATGTCTTCAGCTGATATGTCTTCAGTTGATATGTCTTCAGTTGATATGTCTTCAGTTGATATGTCTTCAGTTGATATGTCTTCAGTTGATATGTCTTCAGTTGTTGTGTCTTCAGTTGTTTTGTCATCATCTAATAGGCTCTCATTTAGTGATTTTTGAATCATTCAATGAATTGAAATGACTCATCGCCAGAGTGAGTTACGGGCCCAAATTGGGGTGTAAAGAATAGAACCACTGTTACCTGCCACGTTCGTAAGAGGCATTAAGAGGTTTGGCATGAAATCGGATGCATATGTCCTAAACGTGTAGAAGTCTATGCGTTTAGGGGCCTAACAAACCAATGTGCAACGGATACACGTTCTTGGCAAAGATCAAATATATCACAAAGAGTGATTAAAATTGGTCAGAAGAATGCAGGCAAAGAAGAAGAAGAAGCAGAAGAAATGACTCATACAAGGAACTGAATTTTGACATTCAAAGAACTTATTTTTGACCCATTAAAGGAACTAAGTTTCTGACTCATTCAAGGAACTTAGTTTTGACTCATTAAGGGACTAAGTTTTGACTTATTCAAAGAACTACGTTTTAACCCCATTCAAGGAACTGAGTTCTTACTAATTATTACGTAACTGACTCATTTCTATCATATGTAACCAAAAATTGTCTCATTCAAAGTATATAAAATACTTCACACAGTAACACTCACCATGATCCCCGATGAATGCTACTATTGTGTTGCTAGAGAAACCATTTTTCTCTAATGCTGACAAAACCTTGCCCACTTGTGCATCCATATAAGATGTTGCAGCATAATAACTTTGTCTCACAAGACGCTGAAGAAAGTATTGACAATGACTGTTAACATTTTGTAACAAATTTGATTGATTGATTCTTATTCGAACGCTCCATATCAACTACTTGTTAACCACTCTGTGTGATTTGTATGTGATCTGAGCCTAAGAGCGATTGTACATTGTGACAGTTATGCGCCTACAAGTAGGCTAGCACATCAGATTTCTGCGACGCTTTTATTTACTGGGTAGATTCCCTAGGCCCTACATCAGTCACCTCTTATGACATGCCTTGTAGGTCATAATAGTTCTATTCTTTGCTTCCTTGGACCCGCACCAGACGTATATTCATTGATTAGGTGCTATCCCTAGATTAAAAACAGACTACAACGGATTGCTAAAATTTCCTGGGATCTCTATGACAAAGTGGTTAAGACATTTGTCTGTTGTTTTGAAGGTTATGGGTACAAATCTGGACCACATCACATGTGCAATTTTTTCCTGAAACCCCTAGGATTATTGCTGAAGCTACAGAGTTTGCACCTTGTGAAACACTCTCGGCAGATGGCACATCATTTCTGCAGATAGGAACGGAGTCATATGAGGAAACCAGCTACAATTCTTCTTCTTCTTTAAACGCTCCATATCAACTACTTGTAAAACCACTCTTGTAAGAGCGATTGTACATTGTGCCAGTTATGAGCCTACAAGTAGGTCAGCACATCTGATTTCAGCAATGCTTTTATTTATTAGGGTAGTTTCCTAGGCCCCTATGTCAGTCACCTCTACAACATGCCTTGAGTCTGCAGTGGTACTATTGTTTGCTTCCCTTGTGGACCTCGGCACCACATGGGCGAAAGCGAAACTAAAATGTTACCAAAACTTGGTATTCCAGGAAATCATCAAAAGACACGTAAACTGGGTTTCTTTGATATCTATGACAACACTGAGATTTTATTTTAAAATACAATATTGAACCCGAAAGAATTAAAGGAGAGGACAAGACAGGAGAGAGTGGCACATTATTAATTAATAAATGCAAGAGCAGATAAATCATCAATCTGAGGTATAGATGTCTCAAGGAAACATACATTCAGTAGTAAGAGATGGTAGGTGGTATAAGGGAAATAGTATGATTGAGGAGAAGATTGATAGTACGATTCGTATTTTTAAGATAAGAAGGCAGGCACTCAGACAGTGGCTAAAATATCAAATCAATAAAGTTAGAGATGTTTTCAGCACAGAGGCATGCAGTGCCAATAGGCCTGCCAAGATTATGAGATTTTCTTGATTTTTAGGTTGCAAGTAAAACTGTGTCACTAAACAATAGTCAAAGACATGGAGACAGTCAGCATTGAGTTGCTCTGAAAAAAGGTAGCTGAACAAATTTATGAACTTTGTGAGCAAGAATTGTTTAGAGCTATTTGCCAGATTTCCTTATACGGTATAAATATATTTTAATTTTGGTGCTGATTCTTTATTAAAATCTAACATATATTTAAAAAATAATTCTGAAATGGCTTCTACCTGATAATAATCTGGCAGTGGACCAAATGGATAATTAACGTTCAACTTCTTGATATCATCTCTATCTCGCAGATCTTTCCATGGATTCCAGGCTACAAGGGGCATCCTCCATGGGTAGGTATTGTTTCTGGCTAATGCCACCTCAGACAGTGGATAAAGACCTGATGTAGATTAGTGTACATGTGCTAGAGGTTAATAACATACCTTTTATTATAAATGCTCAAGCTAAGATCATGGTGAAGAAAAAATACATATACAGGTAACAAATATAATGCAGCAGAGTTGGAAATTCAAAGACCTCACAATGCTAGGGCCTAGAATATGAAAGTGTTTCATGTATGCAGTAGTTAGTTTAAAGGTTTTTTTTTAAAAAGTTTTAATGCTGAAGAATTGACTTCATTGCACCAGATTTTACCCCATATGGCTCTGGTCCCCCTCCACAGAAATCGCAAGCCACCTGCGAGAGTATTGCTAAAGCTGTACGCTCACAATTGTGTGATATGGGTGGGTCCCAGACACTGAACGAGTTCGAGAATTAGGCGTTAAGTTTGGACATGCCAGTGTTATCTTCGTGGTAGAGAGAGAAAATATAGTAATCAAATTCTCATGGGTACTGTGAGCAAATGGACTTTGGGATATCTGCTGCAACAGAGGACAGAGCATGAATGGGAATGCCCAATATGCCATGATGTAGATCGCATAACATAACATAACATTGCACAAAGCACGAACTCAATAGCTCCTACAACAATCCTTGGGTCTCTGGAAAAATTAACTTTAAATAATACCCACAACCTTATACTTGCAAGGCAAAGGTTTAACCACTTAGCCACAGAGACATCTTGGCTGTAGTTAGTGAGGTATAGCGCTCCTGTTTGTTTTGAAAGTAGCTTACCCTTGATTTTTAGATAGGGTGTGCTCCCCAAGTAAACTTTGATGTGCCCATGAAAATAAATTCCCAAACATAACATGATATAAAAGATGTCACATCTAAAATGGAGACCTTACCCAAATAATGTCTTAGTCACATACTTCATATCAAAGAACCAAAGCTTGGAGAAAAGAACAGAACAACAATAAATAGCTGGAAATGTAGAAAACAAAAAACAAATTGGGTACATCCTTATGACTGATTGATTGATTGATTGATTGATTGGACCATAATCTTGCACTTTGCGAGTAACACATGTGCTGCAATCTCAATCTTACACAGGAAGATCTCAGCGGCAGTGCAAAAACTTTGTCGCACAGGCAGGGGTCATCGATGTAATTTAGAAGATGGTGTTAATATTTTGTATGATACAAACTAACAATGCAACCAGATATATATTCGAATAAAATCTGCAAGAGAAGATAGCTAGGAGGCTAAAGAACACTAGATAAGAAGGCCAGAGCTACCATGTATGGTACTCGAGGAAAAAATTAGTTTACAGGACTTTGCCAATCAACCCTAGCTTTTAACGCTGTTTGTGATTTTTCTAGGCATTATTATGTTCAGTAGTTTGCCCTTGTTTTCTGAACGGGTGGTGCCATAGTCCTTTGTAAAATCCAAGCGAAACAATTTGCAACCAAACTGTCCGCAGCATGATTCGAACTCAGAGCGTCGGGTTAATAGACTGTCACTATCCCCTAAGCCACAGACGCCACCATGGCACGCGAGAAGATGATTCAAATTATAAAATAAGGACAAGTTACAGTTTTAACTCAATGTCTACTAGAAACAAGAGTTTGCTTATGCAAGTAAATAAACATTTTTTATATTAGATGTCGCCTTTGTGTTGCCAGGGTCTGTAAGGGGAGCAATGAATAGTAACACTGTAACCTACAAAGCATGTAATGAGTGGCATCTGAGATAGGGCCTAGGAAAGCTACCCTAGTAAATAAAAAGCGTTGCAGAACTCGGATGTGTTGGTCTACTTGTAGGTGCATAGCTGGCAGAACGTACAATTTCTCTTAGGCTCAGATCACATAGAAATCACAAGAGTGGTTTCTCTCCGTGATCGTTCTTTTGCCATTTGATCATTCTTATTGTGATATATAAATAGCCTTTGCCAAGAATGTTTTTACGTCACATCATTCACCACCATTTGAAGCTCTGGTGCTTATCCTTTGGCAACGTGTCCGGTTTCAGCCAGCGTTACTGGGCTCATCTCCGTCAGCCTTTGACTGTCTCAGCCTACCTGCAAGGCAGCATGTTAAAGAGTGGTTTAATAAGTGGTATAGAGCATTCAAAGAAGAAGAATGTTAGATGTTGGATTAGCATTGTGTCCATGCCATATATCTTTCTATTCTCATCCATGATCAAAGTTAAGCAATACACTCTAATAATTACTGTATTCTAAATGCTTACTTTTATATTTCTTTGGATACTTCAGAGGAATGTAGGGTTTATGAAATCAACAGCTAAGAAAAGGGTTTTTCTGGCTGTGTGTCAGACATGTTTTTCAGAAATTCTACTGTAATCAGCAGATTCAAGGTCTGGAAGGGATTTCCCTGGCATAAGATTGACATCAACAGGACACACAATATTCATCCCCAATGTTTGATTTTGTCAGGACATACCTGAAAACAAAGCTTTTAAACATTAGCCTGCAGCATTTACACCAACAAATAGGTTAGCTTGCTCTATACTTTTTTATTCAACAAATTTAACATAATAAAATACAAACCCATGTACAAGAGGAGAGACTGACTGGTAGCAGATAGTGGAACAGCCTTCAAATATGGAGGGGCAACTACTATCCAAGTCAATTTTATACTGGACAAATAAGTGGTTGCTTTACCAGAAGGATGAAGTGAGACAACAAATGGCTCTGGTGTTCTCAACACAATACCAAACATGTCAAATGATGGGAACGTCAAGCAGGCAAGAGTCACTATAAGCTCAAGCCTCATGAAAGGAGACCTCATTAAATATACCAATCAGTGATAAAATTAATCAGAAAAATACTAACACTGAAAAACTACCAAAATATGAGCAGATTACAACAAGTTGTCAGTATGCAATTGACTCCGCAGCCACATGTATAAAAAATTCAAGATTGGCAAATCAGTCATGTATACATGTAGACAAACACCCCGGACTGCAGGGCACATACTTCAAGACTGTCCTGAATATGATATTCTGAGGCAAATGCAATGGCTCAATGAAACCACACTTGAAATAAAACTGTACAACCCTCAGTGTGATATACAAAAGAACCGTTATAGAAGAGACAACATCGAATCTATGGACAATATTTCCCGTGAGTGAAAATAAAATGAGTTCTAAACTGCTGTCATACACCTTCATCTGAAGATGAAAAGTCCAGGAGATAACACTGACAGAAAACACACTTTGATTTGCGAAGACAGTGTGTGTCAGATGTGGCATAGAAAACAGTATAAATAAGGGTCATCATCCAAAAGCTTGTCCTGAGCAGATCTCTGCCATCTTAACAGTCATTTGAAATTTCTCTCTGTCTTAGGCCAGATGTCCCACCCCCTGCATCCGTCATACTCAAATCATGAATCCATCTTTTCTATGGTCTGCCTCTTCTCCTTTCTGCTGGAATGCCTCCCACAATGATTCTTTCCAACCCTTCATCCATATTACTGTTAGGGTCATCTAGGCATCATCTTGACAGGTAGTCTGCCATTGCTTTCCTTCCTGGCAGTGACCATACTGGTCCATGACCGAGACCATTGTTTCTATTACAAAGATCTTCTGCCTAGCTTGGCAAATTTTGAGACCATAACCATTGACACTCTGTTAATTGTTCCCGCACTCATCAATTATGTTAAATCATGGTACACACAAAAATATGGAAATAGACAAGTGACAATCTGATTTACTGTTGTGCCATATCACAATCAGGGATTAGGAAGCCATGCTTTAATGAGGCAGCTGTTTGGACCAGGAACCCTATAGACTTCATCATAGCAACAAGTTTGATGTTCTAGCACAAAATTACATGTAGGATGAGATAGATCAGAAGAGATTTAATACTTCCAGGAGGGTGAAATTGAGAAATGATAACATTAAGAATTTTTGGAACTACATCTGGTATTAAATAGAAACTTTATCTATACCCTTATAGCTCTGTCCCTTCTAGCTGGCTTATGGTGCCAGAGAATTAACATAACTTTGATCAGCTAAAACACTCCAGCCTGATTTTTCACTATGAGGCAAGCACAGACCCATCTGTATATATAACATCATTATCGTCTCCTGCTTAGTAGATCTGTGTTCAGTTTCAAATATCTTTATCACCCCATCCGGACAGGTCCATAGGTGCTACGATATCTTTACAGTATTTTCAACAGCATCCAGCAACTACCATGTACAGTTCGATGTTGATTGATGAGCATATTCATATACCTGTTATGCTGCTCTTTTCTGGCCACTCAAATCTTCAATCCATGCTCTTGTAATCAAACAGTTGACATGGATTGGTTTAAATTAAAATCCTCATTGCACGCACACTCTATGAGGGCATTGAGAATGTCAACTCTATCCAATGAGCGTTTCAAGTTTCTACTTCAAGGCTACAATAGTAGAAGAAGAAACCGGTTTAATAATGTACATTTGTGTCTACAAAAGTAGAAGATCTGGCTTTAAGATGCCCCTTCCCCCACTTCATGCCTACAACAGTAGAAGATTTAGATTTAGAGCACTTTTAAGAGTCAAATGACAAGTTACTCTAGCAGAAAGAATACAAAATATGATAAAGCTGATAAAATAAAAACAGAAAAGTATAAAAACAAAAGAATGAATGAAATGATGGACATAAATATAAAAAAAAGACAATGAACTTTAATCAAATTAATCAACAATTAAATATGATGTACCTTTGCATTTTTGTACTGTTGGGTTGGGGGGTGGTATGGTGTGTTGGTCCAGCTATAGTAAGCATCATCTGTGTGGTTACAAGCCACACCTGTAGGATAGACAATGTTAAAAATTTTCAACATCAAAAATGTATTTTCAAACATAGGTAACATCCTAGCAATATGAAGCTGTGTCTCTCCTCTCTCTCTAGCCTGTGACACCTTGCGCTTAGGCAACAATAACTACGCATTCTTGTCTATTTTGGTCGTCCTCTTCAGTTGTTTTATGCATCACCAAATCTATGACAATGTTGAATAGTAGGGCTGAAATTATACATCCCTGTCGCACGCTTGTTTTGGCTTAAAACTTTAGCTCAGAGTTTCAACATTGCATGAATTTGCTGTGCAGTTTTCATGATGTTTATAAAACACATGAAACACAAATGTGCGAAGAATGGACAATTGCTGCATACCAAAACAAATGTTGTTCTGTGAATTTTCGGAGGAAGCGGCACCCAAGGCAGACCACTGCTCAGATATAAAGGTGTCTCAAAGGCCTCAATTAATAACTTTTCTACTGCCCCAGAAAATGGAAAAACTAGCTGACGATCGACATAGACTTGTTTGTCAACTCTAGCAGACTGCTTGATTTCTTTGCTTTGACTTTTCCTGGTATCTTGTTTTTAGTCTTTCAAACTTTGCTTCTAAAAGTTTCTTCCTTAGCATTCTTCTGTTGTCTATTATTTGTCATGTTACAGGGATTATCCAATCTTTCTTTTTCTCAGGTGGTACCTAGACAAGTTTCATTGTTCTTGCTATTTATAGATACTATATTGTCCCATGCTTTATTTATGTTTTCTTCTGTTTCATCTGTATTTTCATAACTTTCTAGGAATTGGAATTTGTTCTTTATCTGCAGTAAAAATTATTCTTTTTCTTTAGTGTCTTTAACCTATCCATATCGAATCTCTTCTGAATGTTTTTTGTTGTTCTGTTTTTCTTAGTTTAAGTTTGATATAAACTGTGACTAGGTAGTGGTGCCTTGCCAACATCTGCACCTCTCCTGACTGCAACATCTAGCAGTGAGCATTGCCAGCGTCCATTAATCATCAAATGATCTATTTGGTTTTTATCTCTGCCGTTAGGTGAGTACCATGTTAATTTATGAATGTCCAGATGCTGCAGCAGGCCCTATGTAACATATAACGGTATGAAAGATATATATATATATAATATAGAAATAGAAACAAGGGAAAAAAATTGTGTTGATAAAATATCCTGTCTTACCAGGATGGAAAACCTTGCTAACAGACTGTGTGATGTATCCACTTTCCTTGAAATGTTGAGGCAGGGTAGTGTAGTTCCCAGCATGAAGTCTCCAGAATGAAAAAAAATCATATAATCTGGTTGTATCTGGTCTACGGCTGGTGAGAAATGAAACTCGACTGGGGCCACAAACAGCTTGCTATAGAAAGATAATTAAGAAAGAATAAAAATAGCAAAATTGCGTAGAAGCATCTTTGCTTACTGTTTTTCAACCCAAATATGAAATCATCATCATTGCTTTTAAACTAAAATAGATGCTTGATCATAACTGTAGTTGACCTCATTGCAGAATGTATAAGTCAAAACATGCATCTGCTCTAACAATGGTGCCATCTACAGCAACTTGATTTACTGTTGGCAAAACTCTCTTAGTTGTTTCTAATGACACATTCAGTAGGTTCTATTTCTTATTTATACTCATACTGAAGTAACATTCTCAGAGTATTGTTACACAGTAACGAGTTATAGAACATGTGGTTGGCCAAACATTTCTCTGATTTCATCACTTGTCCTGAATTCGTTCTTTTTTATGTTCATTATTTTTCAGGAATCTATTTTCAAATGAATTCAACTTACTTTCTATATCTTTAGTCATTTTCCAACTCTGCTGGCATATGTTCGGATTGATCAACATTTGGAATTGAAAATTCTTAGTTTTGTTTTAAAACTATATAACTTGCAGTTCCATATTTTAAAAGATTTTTAAAAGCTGATGATGCTTTGTCAAATCCTATCATAATTTCTTTTTCCTGTGCAATCAAAGTTGCTACCTAAATAGGTGAACTGCTTTGTTATTTTTATCATTTTGGATTCCAGGGTGATATCATAGATAGGATCACTAGTAACGTGCACTTAATAATTAATGGATATGATAGAAATTAATGTGCCATAAATGGATATGATAGCAATTAATGTGCATTTAATAATTGATATAATCACAATTAATGTGCACTTTTTAATGTATATGATAACAATTAATGTACAAACTATACTCTTATCGTGAGATGTCAAATATTATCACCTGAGAAAATGCTTGCTGAAATAAAACAGATTTACTCGTAGTTGTCAATGTTTGGTGTTCGAAGTAGAGGCTCTCCGTAACATCCAAGAGTTGGTCGGAGATCATCAACAACAATAAACAAAACATTTGGTCTCTGATTGCCATCTGTACTGCTGCTTGCATCTGAAAATCTCAACAGACCTGTTCAGAGACATAAATGATTAATGATTACTACAAGTTACTTCCCTTGCACTCTAGATAGATATTTAACTGCTGAGTTACAGCACGCCGTGTGCGCATGGCCCGCAAGGGAAGCAAAGAATAGTACCACTGCGACCTACAAGGCACGATGTAGGAGGCCACTTATGTAGGGCTCAGGAGGATACCTATTAAATAAAAGCGTTGCAGAAATCTGATGGCTGGCCTACTTGTAGGTGCATAACTGGCACAATGTAAATCGCTCTTAGGCTTGTATCACATGCATACAGACCACACAGAGTGGTTAACAAGTGGCCAATATGGAGCGTTCGAAGAAGAACCAACAACGGGGATTTCAATGAATCCCTTCCCACCTTACAGCACCAGACAAGCAAGAAGAGAACAAGGGAAAGATGTATCCAAGCAAGATTTCCACTCTAGGTATGTAAGGGTGGGAAAGCTTCAAAACATACAACACTACACATACAAACAATCCCATAATCCAACAATAATACCATCAGCAATACAATTCTTCTTCTTCCTCCTCGAACTCTCCATATCGACCACTTGTTGTGACTTGTATGTGATCCGAGCCTAAGAGCGATTGCATGGTGTGCTAGTTATGTTCCTACAAGTAGGCCAGCACATCCAATTTCTGCGATGCTTTTATTTACTAGGTAGCATTCCTGCGCCCTACCTTAGTCGCTCTTTCGACATGCCTTGTAGGTTGCAGTGTTACAATTCTTTGCTTCCCTGTGACCACCGGCAACACATGAGCGAACACAGTGGCGGCTCGTGATCGTTTTTGTTGGTGGGGCAAGACACATTTTCGGAAAATCATGGTTTTGGATTAGGTTATATTTAATTTATTAAATAATAAATACACGTTACACATTATTTTTGGTGGGTCCCGCTGGCCCTAATGACGAGCCGCCACTGAGCGAACAACACAACTACATCTTCTTCCTTCTTTCGTTCCTCTATTCTTGTTGTGCTTTTCATCGTTCAGTGTGTAAGAAGAGGTCTGAAGTTCGCCGAATACACTTCGTATATTGTGTTTGCGACCTTTCCTTGAAACCATTGTATCTGAATAGTGGTGCTCGTTGTATGTAGTGTTCTGTTGGGTTTATGCGTATGGCAGGGTTGTTGCAGAGCGAAGTGGGGCATACAGGACAACTACTTTAGATGAGGATGGAGGTTGAGGCTTTTTACTGCTGCCCTCCATTGGATCTCTGGGACTTCATTTTCTGGGGCAGTTGTTGTATCTGACTCTCAGTCGATGCTTCACAAGATCCAGAAGGGCAGGTTTCGGTATGAGGGATGTCGTCATATAAGTTTCTAACCTCCAGCGGCTTACGGGGATATCCCTGTCCTTGCATGCGGGTGTTTACGGTAATGAGAGCCACAGGCTTGCATCAACAGCATCGATTGTTGGGAGTTGAAGATGGATAAAGGGGATATTCTTCGGTCTCTTCGTGACTGCCTTTTGGGAGGTATACACAAAATAGATGTGAATCGATCAAGCGATTTAGGCAGTTTGGAGTTACCCGTTGTTCCTGTCGAACTGGATGCCTGAGAGGCAGAGTGAGAGGTGTTTAATCAGCGCGCCACAGGAACCATCAGATGCATATTTCTGATATCTGTTGGGGAGACTGAGCACCTATGGGTCTGCCCGGAATGCAATGACATCAGTTTAGTAACCAATAACCAATAAGTGTTCTGTTGGACGGTTAGTGTTACAAGATCGAACCATTTGATACCATTACAACAACTACCATCAAACATAAAGTGCATGAGACACAAACTCCAACATTTAACCGACCTCATACATAAACACACAAAATATTTCATTTTCAAATAAAAACCACCATATCACATCTAGACTGACAAAAAACAATTTTATTTTTGGGGCAAATGCATGCTGGTGAAAGGAAATGAACGCACCGATATGCTTGCGCGCAAGTGTGGCTGCTGTAAAAGCGAGCGAGGTTTGAACCGAAATTCCTGAAGGGGCTTTTTAAAAAGATTCAAGTAATAGTGGTGAATCTACAACCCTAACCAGAATACCAAGTCAAGGGTGGTGCATCTAGACAAGAACAGAATAGCCAAAAAAAGAATAGTAAACCAACAAAGAACCGGTGTTGTTAATCGGCACACACTGATAATAGCCGTCCATCGCAAGCGATGATGACAACAAACTCAGACGTGTACTGTTGCACCTCTCTGGTGTGTGCGGAGGTGACTGTAGAGTCCAATCCTAGAACAGAATTCCTGACCACAGGTGGGGCATACATGATCAAGGTTAGACATGTGCGTGTTGCGTGCTCTGTCTTTTCGCGCTGCTCGTTTTCTTGTGACTCAACAATACGATGATTCTTAGCATCTGGGTTCCTTCTTTTGTTGTTACAGCGCACATTTGGCGATCTTGCGCAAGGGATTCCCAGCACGTATTGTCTATATCGAAGATTTCAGAGACACTTTAAGAGTGTCTTTAAAGCGTTTTTTCTGTCCACCAGCTAAACGTCTGCCCCCTTCAAGCTCGCCATACATCAACTGTTTTGGGATGCGTTTATCAGGCATTCGAACAACGTGACCGACCCATCTCAGTTGGGCCTTCTGCAACAGGGTGTTGACGCTTGGGATCTTTGCTCTTGTGAGGACTTCGCTGTCTGGAATTTTGTCCTGCCAGTTTATTTTTAGTATTCTGCGTAGACAGCTTGTGTGGAAATGGTTTAATTTTCTTGCGTGTCTGCTATACACTGTCCATGTCTCGCTTGCGTACAGCAGCGTGGTTAGCACTATGGCCTGGTAAACTTTCAGCTTTGTGACTATGCTTATCCCTTCCGTTCCCACACAGTGACACGTAACCTTCCGAACGCAACACTGGCTTTGGATATCCTATTGTGGACCTCAGAATCTATGTTTGCCGATCTGGATAGGAGGCTGCCAAGATAAGCAAAGTTGTCCGTTGACTGGAGACGCTGGTGTTTAATGTTGATGATCGTAATACTGTTCTCTAGGGGCGGGCTGGAACATGACCTCTGTTTTTTGGTGTAATGGTGAGGCCAAACCTATCACAGGCCATTGAGAACTTGTCCATGTAAGTCTGCATTTCTTCGTCAGAGTTGAGCGAGGGCACAGTCATCAGCAAACAACAGGTTTGAGATAGTTGATTCTTTTACCTTGGGGGAGGATTTTAACTCTCCGAAGATTGAATAGGTTACCGTCTGTCCTGTATCTAATCTTTACCCCATGTTCGTCGCCTTCCCAAAAGACATCCGTGAGCATGGCAGCAAACATCATGCTGAAGAGTGTTGGGGCCAGTACACAGCCCTGTTTGACGCCGTTGGTGACATGGAAGGCTCTGACAGCCCTTCGTCAAGTACACGTGCCATCATGCCCTCGTGAAACTGTTGAACGATCTTGATGAATTTCCTTGGGCATCCAAATTTTTCCATGATCTTCCATAGACCCTCCCTGTTAACCTTGTCGAAAGCCTTTGTCAGATCGACAAAGACCATATAGAGGTTACGGTGCTGCTCTTGGCATTTCTCCTGTAGTTGACGAGCAGCAAATATCATGCAAATATCACACACTGATAGACCAGAGCCAACTATACACTTATTTAGAGTTGGCTGGGGATAGACATACTGAGGGGAAAATCGGAGCATTTATGAACCAATTGGTTCCATGTGCAGTGATGTTGATCCAACGACTAACCTAAAATCAAATCACAACAAAATCAAATATATACGGCAGACTCATTTTAGTTTAGGTACAAACCACAAAGGGACATGAATACTGCAAACATCAGACGTTTGGAAAATTACACACAGAAATAATGACAGAGAAGGCATGCTTACATTAGTACAGATAAAACGCAAACATAACAATAAAGACATACACACACACACACACACACTAATTAACATATAAGCTAAGAGGGATCGTGATAGCGAAGATGATAACAAGCTGAGCTAGTGACCATGTGTCGGGAAAGTTGCGGAGTTCGAGGCCAGCTTTGAGACAAAATCGGTTATCTGCACACGGTACGCGTTTGAACTACTGGAAACCCTGATACCTTATTTTGTACTAATCATGGGCGTCCAATCGTTAATGCAAAGGAAGGGGGTGCCATCACCTGAAAAAATGGTTTTTTATTAACACAGTTTTATGCGAATCTGTTCTTTTCCATTTCATCATCATCAAATAGCTTGTCCTGAGCAGAACTTTGCCACCCCATCAGTCCTCTGGAATTTCTCTCTCTCATGGGCCAGATGTCCTGTCTCTGCAGCCGTCATGTTCAAACAATCAGTTACATCCTGAATCCATCTTCTCCGTGGTCTTCCTCTTCTTCTCTGCGGTATGCCTCCTTCCATGATGATCTCTCCGCCCTTCATGTCTTTTTAATGTCCAAAATATCTCAATCTTCTCTTCATTTGTAGCATCAGCTAGTTTTCTTTGACTTTGAGTTCTTTCTGATTTTGAGTTATTTTCCATTTACGCTCTAGTATAACACCAACTAATTTTTTTAAATTCTTTTGTCCTATCTCTAAAAAATGTACGTGGACGCCAGTGTATACACAATGATGTAGACATATCAAGGACGTAAGCAAACAAGTCAACCCAAGGTAGATAGACAAAGCATGATAGATAAACACTCTTCATAGACGTGTACAGGTAAAAATACCTATAAATGGTTGAGAAACAGCTTTAACAGAGGAAACACGTGCACACGGCAGATCACGAAGACCAGACAGGCTCTAAGTGCACAAGGCCTACATTACCAACAGAACTAACAATATTTTTTAAAACTAATCTTTTTTCCGATCCAGAAGCATTTGAGCTTTCAGCTCTTCGGCTCGGTGCCACGGACATCGTAACCCTTCGGTTCGGTGCCACGAACATCGTAAATCTGGGGAATCTGTGGCTTTTTCTACCATCCCGCGGAATTGAACCCGCACATACAGAGGGATAGTCACCGTAGTCCAACGCGCTACGAACACGCTGGGCAGACGGGCAAAACTAACCTTTAGAGACCATAAAGGGATGCTCGTAACCTTAAACGGCAATCCAACAAACACCACCAAAATATAATCACAATACTGAAAATTTAACTAGTGCCTACTACAAACGGAGCATATGCAAACAATAACACTAATAACAGATATGTCATTCAGGCACCCTCGAGGATATAATCTCACCCCACATCTCAAATGCATCAATTCTGCTTCTAACTGCTTGTTGTGCAAACAATAACACTAATAACAGATATGTATTCAGGCACTCAATAATCTCACTGGGTTATTTGATTTATTTCTCCCAACATTATGCTAACAGTGCCAAACCTGAAGCCAACATCAAATGATAGAAGAAAACTAGTTACAAGGACGAGGTGTCTATGCAGAATGCTGGTAGTATCAAGAAAAGACTGGTTTAGAAATGAAAATATCATGAAAAATGTGGGTACAACATCAGTACTGAACTTCATCAAGAAACAACAAATTAAATGGTTCGGCCACATAAGCAGATTGTCAATGATACAGTGAATCACAGAGCAATGCTAGTCCGATATAGTGGATAAAGCAAAAGTTCGTCCACGCAAACGGTAGACTAGAGATAACAGAGGCGACTAAAACACTATTTATGAAGCACTATAAAAGAAATATCTTCTTATCCTGACGCTGTGACGAAAAACATGATTAGAGAAAAGAAAGAAAAAAAGAAAGAAAACTTAAAACATATTTAAAAAACCTGACACAAATATTGTCAACACAAATACAAAAACAGATGCGACAGAAAAGATATATTTTAGAATACGCCATACGTTTGGTGTAACAAATAGACCCACGCCACAAATACTGACACTTCATGACGAATCTGACAACAACAACACAGACCTACCAAGGAGCCTTGCCAGTGAATGAAAATTGTTGCATACCCTTTACAGGACGTAGCCATAAACCGCAGCAAACGGGTCGTTGATTTTCTAGGCACCCAGTAGTTGTCGTTGATTTTCTAGACGCTCAGTAGTTTGCCATTGCTTTCATGACAAAATTAAATAGTATTGCGCTACCCACCCAACACCCATCAAACAACACCAGATCTACCAAGAAGCCCTGATAATGACAAAATTATATAGCATTGCGCTCCCCACCAAACAATACATTGCAGTCGAGCTAAACATTTAAAAAACAAGACAAATAAGGAGATTAAGACAAAAACAAACAAAACAATCGCAGTACCAGAAGAAATTCACGCACTTTTCACAAATTCTACACTAAATTATACACCCAAAAAAATACAACATACACAGGAACTCACGGAAGCAAGGAAATAAAAACATCCTTTGACCTTCATACTGTCAACGTTCATACTGCGACTTACGAACTGTACTACAGAAGCTCAAAGGAAACAAGTCAACATAACCGGACATCCTGAGATCAGAAGGTTATTTTTCCCATACTCGACACTCTTTCCTAAAGTACTTAACGGAGCAGGTCTTACATGTAAACCCTGGTTGGTACTACCACCAGCAATGCAAAACAGAAATATCGACAAGCACATACTTCGTATAAGGGATATAATCATACATCATCATTATCAGGGTGTGCCGGCTGGCGTAGGCAATCATGGATCTCTACAAATCTATGTCGTTGGTGTTTGCTATCAACTCAGATGTTGACGCATGCCAGGAAGTCAGCCATCCAACATTTTCTCTCTGTCTTCCCCCGTCTCGTCTACCCTCAAATCTTACCGGTTGTCACGATGTGTTCTAAACCTCCCTCCTCATCACATGCCCGAAAAATGATGACTGCCTCTTTTTTTATATTGATGATAAGCTTTCTCTGTGTCTTGATCTCATTCCACACCTCAAAATGGTCACTTTAGCAGTCCATGGATTCTATCATTCTTTCATCAATCAAATACACACATGATAAAAACACGCAATCGCAAATATTATCTCTAGGCCAGGAAAAAGTCTAAATAAACTGGCAGGACAAAATCCCAGATGCGAAAGTCATCAAGAAAGCCAAGATTCCAAGTGTCCAAACTCTGTTGACACTTGTCACGTTGCGCGGATGTCTAATAAACACATCCCAAAGCACTCAATGCACGACGAGCTAGATAGAAGCAAACGATCGACAGGTGGACTGAAAAACGCATTAAAAGACACGACGAGCTAGATAGAAGCAAACGATCGACAGGTGGACTAAAACGCATTAAAAGACAATGACGAGCTAGATAGAAGCAAACGATCGACAGGTGGACTGAAAAACGCATTAAAAGACACGACGAGCTAGATAGAAGCAAACGATCGACAGGTGGACTGAAAAACGCATTAAAAGACACGACGAGCTAGATAGAAGCAAACGATCGACAGGTCGACTGAAAAACGCATTAAAAGACACTAAGTGTTCTCTAAAATGTTTTGATATAGACAACACAAGCTGGGAATACCTTCCGCAAAATCGTCAATTGTGACTGTAAGAACACTAAAGAAACTAGCATAGCTAAGCATCATCGTACTGCTGAGGCGTGGAGAAAAAGAACTATGCGAAAAGTCAGAACACACAACATCCATTTGTCCAATCCTGACCATGTATGCCGCAACTGTGATGGCGGTTTTCTTCCATGATTTCGTTCCAGTCTCCATTCGTACACACCATAGAGATGCAGCAACACACGTCTGAGACTGTTGTCATCATCGCTTGCGATGAACGGCTATTATTATCTAGCCCCAGACGACATGTACGTTTTCCGGTTTTACATGCAAATCCTTTCATGTCTGCAAGAGTAGACGCAGGCTGAAGAAGTGGAGAAATCGATAGCTCTCTAATTTACATGAGTTTTTCCTGGAGGTAGGAGAGGAGAGCATTCAAGTTTTCAACTTGAAAAGAACAGTCACATCGAAAGAGTTTAGCGAGAAATAAAGAGATATTTTCTTCAACTTTGAGTTGATTGAAAACTTGATAAATTAAACTTTGATCTTTTGTTCTGACCAGTACTATACCAGTGGTATTGTATATTATAGGCATATAAATAACGTTTGTTTTCGCATTTCAAATTGATGGCACAGTTTTGGTCCTGGGAAGGGAGCGAGAGAACTTCCAGTCATACGTAGAGAAAGATAAAGACGAATTATCTATATTTATCAGTTGAAAGAGACTAGACATCTTTAGCCAAGTCTTTAGGTCTGTTCTGCTGCCTTCTAAGTGATAGTTGATTCTTTTACCTCCGCAGCCAAATCAGAAGTATTAAGTGTACAACCACATGCGAGCCACAGGAATTGTGACCAATTAATATGACATTTAAAGTCTGCCTGGAGTTCAGAGAGGTCAGTCATTAACTAATAACTTTTTCTTTGTGATGGTTTTAAACAAAATAATGTTGAAATTCACAACTAGAGGAGTTGAAGCCCTTTATCATTCAATGTTTGAAAAAATTGCAGCTTCTTTTATTTCCAGCGAAATAATAAAACAAAGTGCTGTAGTTTTACAAAATACAAAAACAATACACAGCAACGTTTGACCAAAAGGCCTTTATCAACCCAAACGATACAACAGGAGGAGAATTTCACACTGAGTTGTGAAAGTTTTTTAATAACTAATAATAGGAATGTAAGAAACAAATGTGACAACTGTTAATTTAAACAGCATCTAAATTAAAACACCAACAAATCTGTTAACTCCCAAATGTTAGTAATGAGTTTTTCAGAATTATGAATATGAATTTACGCACCATAGAAGCAACAAAGAGCAAAAACGCAAAGGATATGATCAGGGGTAAAATATCCATTTTCGTTGTTTCAACAAAAAACAGACGATTTATATAACCAATGTTTTAATGTCACCATGGATCCTTTTCGACGAAGTTATGATCGTTTTTCTCACCTCCCCCCCTTCACTCTATATCCTGGTTTAAGTAATATGTCGCAGCCTCAGTTTAGTTTTCATTATTTTAGAGTGGTTGCTTAAATATATTTTTGCATTTTGTGAATCGCCTGACGAATGGATTAGAATATAGAGCGCGGCTCCATGTGAAAATCCGGTTCAATCCACGAAAGGCCAAGGATTTTTTTCTGTCGGGGACATAAAGAAAAATCATAACCTGAACAGTATCGCGCAAACTGCACCAGCCATGCGGGCCATTAGTTCCACAGGCGGATGTCCTCCTGTCCAACACCGCCCAAAAAGCGGTATTACAAGCAGAACGACAGTGTTTTTCTTCATTATGTAGATTGTTCTTTCATTAGTAGATTGTTCTTTCATGTGAGATTGTTCCTTCATTAGTAGATTGTTCTTTCATTATGTAGATTGTTCTTTCATTGTGTAGATTGTTCTTTCATTATGTAGATTGTTCTTTCATTATGTAGATTGTTCTTTCAATTATGTAGGTTGTTTTTTCATTGTAGATTGTTCTTTCCCTTATGGTAGGTTTCTTTCATATGAGATTTTCTTCATATGTAGATTGTTCTTTCATTTTGTAGATTGTTCTTTCATTATGTAGATTGTTCTTTATTTGTAGATTGTTCTTTTTAAATTATGTAGATTGTTCTTTCATTGTGAGATTGTTCTTTCATTTTGTAGATTGTTCTTTCATTATGTAGATTGTTCTTTCATTAGTAGTTGTTCTTTCATTATATAGATTGTTCTTTCATTATGTAGATTGTTCTTTCATTACGTAGATTGTTTTTTCATTATGTAGATTGTTCTTTCAATTTTGTGATTGTTCTTTCAATTTTGAGATTGTTTTTCATTATGTAGATTGTCTTTTTAATATGAGATTGTTCTTTCAATTTTGTAGATTTTTCTTTTATTATGTAGATTGTTCTTTCAATTTTGAGGGTTGTTCTTTATTGTGTAGATTGTTCTTTAATTATGTAGATTGTTCTTTCATTGTAGATTGTTCTTTCCCTTGTGTAGGGTTGTTTTTCATTATGTAGATTGTTCTTTCATTATGTAGATTGTTCTTTCATTATGTAGATTGTTCTTTCATTATGTAGATTGTTTTTTCATATGAGGTTGTTCTTTCATTATGGAAATTGTTCTTATATGAGATTGTTCTTTATGTGAGATTGTTTTAATTATGTAGATTGTTCTTCATTGTGTAGATTGTTTTTTCATTATGTAGGTGTTCCTTCATTATGTAGATTTTTCTTTCATTGTGGATTGTTCTTTTATATGTAGGGTTGTCTTTTCATTTTGTAGATTTTCCCTTTAATTTCGTAGGTTGTCCCTTTCATTATGTAGATTGTTCTTTCATTTTGCAGATTTTCTTTTATTGTGCAGATTGTTCTTAATTATGTAGATGTTCTTTTTTTATGTAGATTGTTCTTTCATTATGAGATTTTTCTTTCATATGAGGGTTGTTCTTTCATTGGTAGGTTGTTCTTCCAAAACTTCGTCATCACGGCCTCCCCCTCCCCACCCCCGCGAAAGATACACTATTCTAGCACGTTCTCCCGACTCCGCCAGCAGTATGTTATTGGTTATATAACTGACGTCATTGCACTCCGGGGACCATAGGTGCTCAGTCTCCCAACAGATATCGAAGAGTAGCATACTGATGGTTCCTGTAGTCGCTGATTAAATACACTTTCACTCTGCCCCTCAAGCATTCGTTCACTTTTACAACGAGTAATAAACTGCTTAAATCGCTGGATCGATTCAACATCTATTTTAGTATACCTCAACAGACAGTCACGAAGAGACCGAAGAACATCCCTTATTCCCTCTTCAACTCCACAAAACGATGCTGTTGATGCAAGTCGTGCCTTCATTACCGCAAAAACC
>JADZMA010000820.1:0-29238 GCA_020796225.1 Arion vulgaris | reverse complement strand
TTTGCTGTAGCCATTTTTTTTGCTGTTCACACCCTCAGATTCCAGGCATTATTTTAAAAAACCCAGTTCTTTTTCCGCCTTGGCCCACAGGGAAAGAGGAACCAGTAGCTGGGGGGGGGCCCGGGTAGAGGCCCGGGTCCCTCCGAGTGTCCCGGGAGCACCTTTCTTTAAAAAATAGACATATTCATATGCGATGCTGGCAACCTGTTGCATATCCCCTTTCTGGTTCCCTGACTTCAGCATTTATTTAGAGAAGACTGGGTCAACTGGGGGATGAAAATTGAAAAAGAATGGAAGAAAGAAAAAATCCCCTCCCCAAGAGGAGGAGGGCTCCCTTTTAACCCCAAAGTTGGGGTTTTTGGGGGCCAGAGCTTTTTCCCCTCCCCGGTGGTTTCGCGCTGTCACCTTATGAGGCCCCATCCTTTTCCCCCGTTTTTGGTCGGGCCCTTTTCCCCCAGCTGTTCGGTTTGTTAGACCTGCCAGGGTTAGACCCCCTTAAATTTTTTTTAAGGATCACCAACAGCAAACCCCTCCAACCAGATAAGGTAGGCTAATCTGGAGGGTCAACCTTTATTTTTAAAGGAATCACCCACCATATTTACTAAAAACGTCTAAAACAGTAAGAATATATTTAAATCCTTTTTTTTGTTTTGAATGGGAAGACATGTCCCAAATCAGCAGCCATTTTTTGATCTATTTTTTACAAAAACTCCTTTTTAAAACTTTTAATAACAGGTTTATGAATTTCTTCCAAGTCACACTGAACTTGAGGCCTTTTTGAAAATTTTACCATTGGTCCCAAGCCCCATAGCAATTAGCAAAAATTTAAAAATTTCCTTTATCAAATCTTTTTTAATAGTGGGATTAAAAATATTTAAATCTTGAAAAATTTTTTATCACAAACTTTTTCTATTTTTTCATCTTCATTTTTAAATAAATATATCAGTTCTGAGTTCATCTATTATTAATTGGTTTTTCTCATTCTGGGGGGTAAAATCAGGAGGTTTAATGGATCTTTCAATCTTTTTTTTAAAATTTGTTCCCGGTCCTGAAAAATTTTGTCCTGGGAAAAGCAATTCAAATTTAAATTTTTTAATTATGCTATTTAGATCCCCCCTTTTGGGGGGTTAATTTTTTTTTTATAGTTCCCCCATACACTACATTTTTCCCTTTTTAAAAATTTTGATTATTTTACTTTTGTTTGTATTTAAATAAATATCTTTTTCTTTTAACTTACACAATAAATTTCTTCTGCATTTTTTATATTTTTAAATGATAGTAGGGAAAAATAAAATTCCAAATGAACCCCTTTCAAATTTTCAACTTGAAGATGTGTTAAAAAAATTAAAAATACCCAAATTTTTAGGAGATTTTTTTAAAAACTGAACTTTAAAAACCAAAAAAGAAAGAATGTGAATTCAAATTTTTGGTGATTTACTAGAAACAAAGGAAAAAATTATTTTATAAAAATAACAATGATAAGATATATTTTGATAGTTTCGGTATTCAACCACCATTAGAATTAATAGATTATCTTCGTGAAAAACCAGGAGATATACAATATTCTACTGAACAAGTACAACCCTTTAATACAGTAATTTATGGTCATTTATGTTTATATGTTTTAAAAGAACTAACTAATGGTAGAAGTTTCAGAGATAATTTTTTCTTTATAGTAAAATGTCTGTAGATTTTTTTGGGTTCCCTCAGATTATGGTGAGGATCAGCACACCTCATTTGAACCTATTAGAAGTTATGTTAATAACCTGGATGATTTAAAAAATGTAGGATTTATAAAAAAGGACAAGATGGTGATTTATATTGTTTCAAGCTTGAAGATCGTGTATATGTTAGAACAGAAGTACCTACTAAATTTTTGCTTCTAACTTTCCCCCTCGGCAGGCTTGATACCCCAGGGAGCAGCGAATGTTACAGAAGCTAAAAACCCAAATGTGCGCTACAACGTATGCGTTGTATTGCCAACCATTCTCATCTTCTTACTGACTTGGACTCCTCACAGTCCCTACTTTACAGGTTTACAACTCTAGCAATATGCCCTTTACCCCTTTATTCGTTTTATTATCCATGTTCTTAACAGACAATTTCAAAATTTATGTGCACTCAATACCAACAAAAACTTAACCTTTCTTCGCCCTGTACCTTCTACCATCCTTTTTCAATTGTCCACAGATCTTCTCCTCCCACAAGGTGGTTTACCCTCCAGACCTTCCCTTATCGGACAGCGAGAGATGTGTTTAAAAAAGGGTCTCCAAGTTTTTTCCCTCTCCGACCCACCATTGACCACTACTCTACTCTTCAAGATGTGCACGTTCTCACCGTGGCTTACGGCTGAAATTTCATTTTCGGAACCAGGTTGACCTGACCAATTTTCGACACGAGTATGTTCGCAAATATTCTACCGAAACATGATTGGACACCCAACCCTGGTGTCTCCAACGCTCTTGATCTCTACATCAAGAATACTTTACACGATTTTGGGACTGCTCCACCCCAAACGCCTGGGGCATTCTAACTGTCTCCGTCCGAGTTTCATGCCATCACACCTCCGTCGACGTGATGACATTGTTATCAAACCCGCCGATAAAGGCGGTGCAATAGTGGTATGGAGCAAAGAACTTTTACCTTCAGGAAGGCCGCAACCAATTACTTGACACCCAATTCTATAAAACTAGTCTTCTGATGTAACACTATCTAACAATAGTAAAGTCCGTACAGTAATTAAGAACTTAATTGCCTTTTAACGACCTTCCTACCGGCGATCATCACTTGTGTCATCGATAGCTGTTTAGGAAACCTGCCTTTATATGCCCCCAAAATTCATAAACTGAACAATCCGGGTAGGCCCATCGTTTCTGCTTGCTTTTGTCCTACGGAACATATCTCCGAATTTCTTGATAGTATCTTCAATCCTATAGTCACCACACTACCTTCTCTGGGAAAAATACGAACCACACCTTGTCTGTTTTTCGTCTATTGAGTTGTTGCCGGCAGGCCTTACCGTCTCTTCCTCCTGATGTGGCTCATTGCACCTCCATACCTCATTCCGAGGACTTCGCTCCAGTTCTTTCTCGACAGGAGAACTAACCCACTTGTCTCCACCTCGGTCTCCTTTTGTCTTGGAGAACTAGTTCTAACTCTCAACTCCTTTCAGTTCAATGACCAGTTTTTTGAGTAGATCAGTGGGTGCCATGGGTACAAAAAGGGACCCAGTTATGCTTGTCTATTCTGGGTCACTGAGCACCTAGTATGGAATTCCATGATGGCCCTCTTCCGTCTGTGTATCATGAACATTGATGATTGTATTGATTACCGATATGCCTGAACCGATTGTCACGCTTCATTAATTTTAATGCTTTAATCCGCTATTCGGTTTACCTTCACATTCTACCTTTGTGTCAACTTTCTTGAATCACTATCACTATCAGCCTATCCACCATCACTACATCAGTATACCAGCTACTGATGCCCTGTTTTTTTCTTTATACCTCTTCCCATTCCTAGGCTTGTCGACTCTTTACCATTCTCTCAACTTGCGGGCCCTTTGCGCCTCTGTAGCGAGGACGACGATTTTCTCGATAGAGCTCACGAGATGCTGGATTTTCGTAAGCGCTTATACCGGATAATGGCTTGCTTCTGCTATGGGCGCGTTCAGCAAATTTCGCCAGCAGGCTCTTCCAACCAGCATAGAACTTTCCAACTGACAGGGTGAAACTTGCCCCAACTTTTCCCCCCTCATAGTTCCCTTGTGAAAGTCTTATTCCGTCATCTCTCCATTCTTCAGTCTGATCCTGAGACACGTCAATCTTCCAACACATACTTGGGCGTTCAGACGGGACGAGCTTAAGGATATGTTGGTCACATCGCCTCAAGCCTAATATCCAGAGTCATTTGGGCCATCCAGTGTGCTCGGCGCTGCAACACTTGTGCTTATGTAATACAGACCCGCACGGGTCTTTTCCAAAAGCCACGTTCGTTGTTAAACAGTTTAACGTGCGAGTTCCGTAATATTATCTATGCCATTATCTGCAAGCGGTGCAACAAGGCCCATATTGGGGAAACCGGCGGAGACTCAGTGACCGATTCGCCCAACACTTGCGCGATATCGCCAATGCTCTGTGACCCTGAGCTACCCATTTCAAGATACGACAATTCAGGAGCTTGCGATGTCCAGGTCACAGCCATCCGACGGCGTTCCTCTGATGATCGTAGTCGATTTGCTCTGGAGAATCGGTTGATTTTTTGTATGGTACCTTCGACCACGCGGCTCAACGATTACATTCTTATGCTTCTTTGTACTTCTTTTTCCCATGCTTTGTAATCTATATGGGTATATGTTCAGAGCCGGATTAGCATAGTAGCAGAAGTAGCAATGCTACGGCCCCGCCTTTGGGGGGCCCCCCCCTTTGGGAGCTAAGTTGTCACTAGTCATAAACGGGGCCAATTTTGGGGGAGGTGGTAATAATTTCCCCCTTTTTTTTTTATTGAGGTTGGGGCCAAGGTCATTTTTACTCAATTTCGGATTTAAATTTGGGGGTTACACTGAGCTCATTAACAACGAAAATTTTTTTACGATAGGAGGTTCGTGTACACGCTTCTAATAAACAAAAACGAAAGCTTGAAAAAAGAAAATTAAATTTGACTATAACCCAGTTCAAGTCCTGTTCGTTCATGTTTTGGCCGAAACTTAGTTTAAAATAAATGCAAGGGGGGTTTTTGAAAATTGTTCTAAGACATGAGCAGATCTGGGGCACTCCTAAAAAATTTCATGTCATTCACTTTTTTTTGGGGCTGTTTTGCACTGACTAGATGTCCCAGAAAATAATGCGGGGGAGGGCCAAATGATTAAAAAAAAACTTGGACCCCTTGAAGGACCCGCAACAAGAACCGCAACACAGAGCTTTAATTGTCAGAGAAGCAACAAAGGGGAAAAGGAGAAATTTTTTTATTTGTTCTGCTAACTTTGAATGTATTTAAATCCTCCCATCTTGTTATTTTTTTTTTTTTATTTTACATAGCTAATTTTATGTTTCAGTAGAAATTAATTTTTAAAAATAGTTTCTATTTTTTCTTTTCAATGAATTCAAATGTTTTAAATCAGATTTAAAGTCATTTTAAAGGGGTTAAATTAGAAGAAAACCCTTATAAATATATCATCAGAGAAAATTTTATATAAAAAAAGCGTCCAAACTTTCATTTATATTTATATTAGTAAAAAGTAGAAAATTACTTTTTATTTGTAAATTTTTTTTTCCCCCAGAGGGGTAGACACGAAGCAGACCAGAGATAGGGGTGAATTAGTTTGGGAAGTGCAAAGGAAAGCACAAGATAAAAAGGAAAATATAACCAAGTTCTGAAAAACCAAGCTTTTGAATTTTTAAGTCTTTTAATGGGTAATAAAAGAAATCAACAGAAAATATAGAATGGTCCGATAGTAGATGAAGTGTTTAGAAAATCATTTACCAATATTAAGATCAGCAACTCTTAATTTACCCAAATTTTTCCACAAGAAAAACAGTCGAATGACAGAAGCCCTTTCCCAATTTACCCAATCATTTTCAAGAAAGAGAGGCAAAAAGACAGCACATGCTTCCAATGTAGCAACATCATCTAAAAGAAAAGCACAACGAAAATAAAATGTCCCAACAAATTTTGGGAATGGCCAAAAACCCAAAGAGATTTTGGATTGGAAAGGAAGCGGGGCAAATATGAACAGTGATTTTTGTCTTAAAAAAATACGATAAAGAAAAAATAAAATTTTGCGAAAATTTTTTTCACATATAAAATAAACCAACAAAAAAAACTCGTGAGATTGGTTGTTTATTCAGAAACAAAAGGACAACTTTTCTTTTTTTTTCAAAGTTACTGATTCAGACTGTTCCACGTTTAAAAAGAAGGTTTGGATTAAAAACCCCAAATAATTTGTTGAAAAACATAAAGGAAAACCCCCCATAGACAAGCGAAAATTTCTGTTAGTTTGAAAAAAGAAAGATGTGGGGTTTTTTCAACTAAGCCAAATTGAGACCAACAAAAATTCGGACATTTTTGGGGAATTATTTCAGTAATCCAATTTTTAAAAAGAGGTCTTGATTTCGGGTAGGGATAAATTTTGGGTTCACCTAATAATGGAAATTTAAGTTTTTTGGGGTTTCCCAAAATTTGACTTTTTTGCTCAATATAAAAACTTTGTAAAGGAAAGGGACAAATCATATTATCAAAAAAAACATGTGAAATTTATCCATCAATTGCACGCTTACTGGATCATATTATTTTAAAATTAAAAAAGAAGTATATTGATCATGACTTACTCCAGACATTTCGATGTGGAAACTCACTCTAATAGGGCTTTTGTTACCATCTGGACCAGTGGAAAAGGGTTTTGGGAAATTCTTGGATATGGAAAGGGCATACTGCTGAAAAATCGCCCCCAAAATTTACGATTTTTTTAAAAGGGAAAAAGGCATTGATATCAAAGACTTTGGGCAAAGCTATGACAATGCCACAACAAAAATAACGCACAAGCACGCTAGAAAATTCGCAGAATAATTCCCCGCTTTGAATTACTGAATTTTTAAGTGTGCGCAGAATGTTTATGAAGCATCCATTTTTTCGATTTTGTTTAAAGTCTCAAATTCTTTTTTGCCCACCTTTGATGGGGGATTCCAAAAGCACTGGAAGATACAGGTTCAAAAATCCCGACTTTGAAGAGACTGCGGGCACCAGGTGGTCTTTCCCCGCTGATGGAAAGCACTTTATGTGGTTTTTTCCAATCAAACAAGTTTTGGATGACATCTCAAATAAAAGGGTCAAAAGGTGGGGGTCAATCGGAGGGCTGTTTTGGAGAATGTTAAACGGGGAAAGTTTGATTTTTTGGCGAATTTAGAACGCTGAAGCGCTAGCGCCATCAGCACCTGATAAGACCTAACAGGGTATGCCTTTTGAATTTTCAGGAGTTAACAATGCGGTTTTCATTTTCAGATATTGGGCCGCCAAAATCCTGCTTTCAAGAATATCCCAAAAAATTTAATGCAAAAGGAAATACTGTACACGATTTTAGTGGGTCTACTACGCCGATGAAGTTGTAGAAAATCAAACACCCAAAAAAAAATTTGAAAATCAGGTGTTTTTTGTTAAAATTATAAAGTATTCTGCCTTAGCTAAACGGAAGCGCATAAAGTGACTGATGGTTTTAACATTTCGAGTTAAAATTTTTCAGCAGAAGAGATCTTAAAAAACTCCAAAATTGTCAGCCTTTCCAAAGATTTGGGAAAGCCTGGCCAAAAATTGTGCAGTTCGCTGAACTTAAAACTAAGTAGCTGCTGCTATTTTAAAAAAAGAATGGGCCATTGAACTGCAATTTTATAAACTTATAATGGAAAATTCATTAGAATCGTTTTCCCCCAAATGTAGAAATAGTCTTACGAATTTACTTGTCTTTAATGATTACTAACTGCAGCGGAGAACGTTTTTTTTCAAAAAGCTTATAAAGGGAGTTAAGAAACATGATGGAACAAGATCGCCTAAATAACCTCACCTTAATGAACATTGAATGTAATTTACTTAGAGAAATTGATTTGTCTAGTATTATCTCAAAATTTCACTTTTAAATCGAGACAGTTTGTTTGTAAAATTTATGTTTTATTATTTATTATCATAAAAACTTGGGGCCCAGTTTAAATTGCTACGGCCCGCGCTGGTCTAACCCGGGCTCTGTATATTTGCATGTATTCAAGTTATATATTTACTAGATGTTTCATTGTTTCTTTCCGTTCTATTTCTAGTTTTTATGTGTGTTTTTGTGTTACATTTATTTCGTTATTCGTTTTTATTCCAGATTTTCATGATCGTTTGATTTGGTCGTCCCATTTGTGTTTCATTTTAATTTGTCACTCCTGTTTTTTCGTTTGCTTGATAAAGGCCTTGTTGTTAAATTTCTGTTTATCGTCACTGTTTCTGTATTTTGTAAACTATAGTACTTTGTTTGTACGTGTTTAGCACTTAAATTTATAAATGATTTTGCTATTGGTTTAACTCCCACTCAGTGGGAGGTATACATGATAAACCTTTAACATTTGTATTTACATTTGATTCTACAAGACCAACTGGATTCCAGTACCTAAAAAAATACGAGTGGATTTTATATTAAATTAAACTCTAACCCCTTTTCAAGAATGGTGGTATAATGAAATAACTAATTCTGGAAAAATTATTGGAAGCTTTGTTTCTCTTCCTGTGAGTGGAAATGTTGTATTGCAGTTTATTATTTTTAACTAAACTTGAAAATTACTGTATTGCTTCACAGGATAAAAGGAAGCACATCTTGAATTCTGCAGAAAACGACACGTGACACTGCTATGAAAAATATTATAAATCCTCCTCTAGGTTCAACAAAATTATAATTGAATTATTAACAATACAAGTGAGGAAAAGGAAATATTACCAGGATTACTAATGGGTGCCACGTCGGTCAATAGGAATTTTTAATTTGTACTAGAGAAAAAAGAAGGAACACAATTTTTAGTTAGATTTGTTACACCAGGAATAAAGTTAACTCAAGTAGAAAACCAAACAATTAGTTTGAAGACTATTAAAATTCATGATTTTTATAGGATTTGTCGATAAGATTAAAACTAATCCTGTTACTGATAGTGAAATTATTTATTTATAAAATATACACTTTTTACTCTTAAAAATGTCTGTAGATATTTTTGGTTCAATGGGTGATGATCCAACACCACTACAATTCTACCTCTAAGAAAATTTTGCTATAAATTTGGATGATTTAGAAAATGTAGAAGGATTTGATAAGAAAGGGGAAAAGGGTGATTTATATTGTTTAGATTAACTGAGGATCGTATATATGTTAGAACTGAGATACCATCATCTGAAGGTGTTTTAGATAATGGTGGTATAGAAAAGAAACCTTTAACATTTGTTTATGACCCCATATTACAATAGATTCCATTAGCATTAAAATATGATTGGGATATGGATATTCAATTAAATCATGAAAAATATCCACTGAGGATTAGATCATACATATTAAAATATATAATTCCGGACGAATAATGGGAAGTTTAGTTCCATTGTCAAAAGATGACGAAACAATATTAAAAAAATAAAACAATTTCCCCGAGATTCCCTTGGTTCTGCATTATGAATAAAGATGGAAAAAATATTTTAATGGAGCCGGATAAAAACAAGCCATTATGGGATATTTTGGAGGATAAAAAAATTATTAATGAACCCCAATTGATTCAACTATAATAATTGAAGGTAAAATTTTTTGGGATAAAAAAACCAATGGATATCTTTCCAAATTTACAAAGGGGTTTTAAAAAAAATTTTTAGCCCCAAAAGATTTTTTTTAAAAGCAAACCTCCATTTATTTTAAATTTTATTATTTAGCGGAAAAAAATAAAAAAAAATATGAAAAAACATATTACTCTAGGATTGATGTCAAAAGGGGAGAAAAAAATAATTGATTTAGGTCAGGTAAGAACCCATGTTTTCTTTTTTTTTGCTTAATAAGATTAAAACATCCCCATTTTGATGAAGAAATTTATATTATAAAAAACACTTTTTTTGTAAAATGACTGTATTTTACAAATAAATGACAATTTCTTCGTGAAAGTATAGAAAAAGAAGTTCATGAATATAGCCCCAATCAGATACAAAAACTCAAAGCGGGGGAGAAATCAGAATAGTCATTGAAAACAAGATCTATATACTATCCTAGTGAAAGTTACTTAATTTTTGAAGGGAAAACTTGTAAAAACGATGAATCATCATATGTTAATGCAGATTTAATTACACTGTGAAAATGGCTTAATGCCCTGTTTCAAAATATAAAAATGAATTATCTGGGCAAGAGAAGAAAGTAAAAACCCCGACAAGCAACAATTTGTTTGGCGAGGGTTACGCCCAAATTTGGGGGGTAAAGAATAGAACCACTGTTTCCCCACGATGTCGAAGAGGCGACTAAGGATTTTTGGGCTGAAATGGGATGCATGTGTCCTAATGGGTAGAAGTCTTATGCGTTTGGGGGCCACAAACCAATGTGAACGTATACAGTCTGACAAAGATAAAACATATAACAAAGTGATTAAAAGGTGGGAAAGAACTAACAGAAAAGAAGAAGAATTGTTGAATTACCAGATTTTTGAAAAAACTCAAGGAATAAATGTTGTGGAGAGATTCTAATAATGAAAGCAGGAAATTAAACAACAAAATTTGAAAGACGAATTAAATTACTTTATTGAAGAACCTGACCCAAAAGGGAACTTTCATTTAGATTCCATTAAAACATATTTCGGTTTTGAAAGATTATAGGAAAATAATTTATGGATTAAAATCAACTAACCTTAAACAGAAAATCAGATGATGA
Organism: Arion vulgaris; assembly: GCA_020796225.1. NCBI lineage: Eukaryota > Metazoa > Mollusca > Gastropoda > Stylommatophora > Arionidae > Arion > Arion vulgaris. Next base: position 18,833 of record JADZMA010000820.1, on the reverse strand, counting down.
TGCTATATTTAAAGATGCTAATAATGCAGATGGAAAAATCATTCTAGATAAATTATCATGGTTTGTTCCTCATGTTGAACCATCTTTGAAAAAAAAGATAAACTCTAAAAGATGATTAAAATAAATTGTAATTATGTATTATAGACTCACAGTTGATTCTATTTATGTTACAGAAACAAACATTTCTCATGGAGATTATTTTTAAAAGTTATTCAGAAAGTCCTAGATGGATTATAATAGGTTTTCAAACAAATAACAATCAGATCAAGATAAAATGTTCAGTATTTGATCATATAGATTTTAAAAATATCTATGTAACATTAAATTCTAGAAGATATCCAGAAGTAGATTATAATTATCTTTTCCAAACAGCAATTCTCTAGAGCGTATGGGGGATGCTGCTGATTTTAAATCTAAATTTTATGCAACTGATATAGATTGTTATCCATTATTAACTCGTATCAATTACAAATCACTATATCCTTTATTCGTTTTTGACGTAAATAAACAAAGTGAAGATTAAATATAGCACAACAGATATTCAAATAAAAGTAATTTAATACTAATGCCTGTGGAACAGAAGCTTATGCTGTTGTTATTTCTGATAAAATCTTAAAATTTCAATCATATGGAAATAAAAAGAGTGGTGGTTGGTTAATCTCAAAAGGAATAATTTATCATCTTTAAAAAATATATTAGTAACAGGGTCTGAATGAGAAAGAGTTTTTATTTTATCTAAATATATCTTTATCATCATAAGGACTAATGGATTGTTTATTTATTTCATTTACAAACATTTCCTGATTCTTTGAATTTAAAGTATACATTTTATTATATTTTATTGTATTTCAGTTAATAATGCATCTTTATACTCTTGAAATGTAATTTATTTTTCCAATGTTCTTCTACCAATTCCTTTGAGTTTCTTTTTGTCATTATCATCAACTAAATAAGAATAAGCTTTACTCTAAAATACGATTTCACTCATTGCTTTTCCATTTAATTCATCTTTAAATTTTCCTATTACCTTTTATTTTTTATAGAATATAATGGATGATCTTTGGATAAATCACTTGTGTCTAGTTTATCTAATATTTGTTTCATATCTTCATAAACATCTTCTGTTTCAATTTTTAAGAAGAAACTATCAGTATCGAAACCAATTATTTCATTATTGGACCATAATTAATTAATCGTTTCATAATAAAATTCATACATTAATAATTTACTATAATCTAAAACACACATTCCTGTATAAATTGGTTTATTAAATTCAATAGATGTTACATTATTCATAACAGCAACTAAGTTTTCATTAAATATTATAGCATCTTTAAAATCAGGTTTATTAATATACATCATAACTTCTTTTTTATCACTTAGAAGTTTGAAATTAATTCTATTTCTAATATTTGCCATTGTTTTTCCATAGAAAGCATTATTCATTAATTTAAATAAATCTTTTTTCAAAATCAGATTTTGCTTTTGTTCTTTATTCTGTATTAAAATCAATATATGGTTTTAACCATGCTTCTTCTTTAAAAGAGATTGTTCTATGAACTTTTGTTACTTTCAATTCAAGAGATTCATAATACTTTAATAATTTATAATAAATAACATATTTCTCTTTATCTTTTAGATTTAAAATTAATTTCTTTGTTTTACCAATTGTTTTATTTTCTACTCTTAAATAATCCAATTGAATATTACTAAGATCATCTTCTTTATTTTTAATTTTCAGGAGCTAATGGAAATTTTCTTGTTTTTATTTGACATTTCGAGTATATTTTAAATTAACTTTAACTATACATCCTGGGTGTTGGGTGAGAAGTAGGGGTTAGTACCAGGAAAATGACAGCCGTATCCTGGTTGTGTCCACGGATAGTCATGATCCTATTTGGTCCCCACTTCTCACCTAGCTCATGTTTGGCTCCACGTGCCACACCCGGGCAACAGTCTCGGCTGACTGGCTAAACAACATGAGTGGGCGGAGTAATCCGCTTAACCCTCCCACGTCCCCCCATTTCCCCCTCCCCATTTCCCCTTACGTCCCTTTCCCACTTCCTTCCCAGTTGCGACAAGAGGTGATAAGACACTGGCATTGCACTGAGCCAGATAGGGTCACACTGCTTGCAGGGACCCATGGTGAAGACGGACTCTGTGTGTTGGAAGGGAATAGCTGGATGGTGGAGATGCACAAAACACCTATGCACATGATGTGACACGGCCATAGTGAATAGCCCAGAACCAGAGCTAGTGATAAAGGCCTGCAAGCATGGTGCACCTATGACTAGCGGGATTGTACAGCAGGTGAAATGTGTTCCCCAAGTTTGATCCAGTGACACCCTGATACCACATATCTGCCCGAAACTACCAGGGCCCCAGATCAGTTAGAGATCTATGTCTGACAACCTCTTTGGGATGAAATTGTCGCAACAAAACTCCAGACATAATGCCAATACAACACAAATATATTAGATACGAGCTCGGACGTCGCCTCGGTCAACAAGGTCGCGCACGCGAGTGAAGCCCTCACTCCGTGTGAAAATATGTAAAGGGGTCCATTAATATACTACAGATAAACATATCAGGACTACAGAATAAAAAAGATGGAGCTTCGAAAGAACTCTACAACAGAGTAATGTCCACATTGTCCTTATACAAGAAACCATCTTACCTCAAAGAGGAGTTAACATCACAGGTTACACCAATACAAATGTAGGTGCAACAGATGTCCAGGACTCATGACACTGATAAGAAATGATGTGCAGGCAGAAGTCCACAACAGACCACACAACAACATAGACACCCAGACCATCCAAGTGTGGTTTGATGGAGTGAGATATACTGTACATAACATCTATTGTCCACCAACCTGCACCTCTGACCAGCTGTTCAAGGAACCCATGTACACCAGAACAATTATTGCAGGAGACTTAATGCACACACACCAGCCCTAGGTTACAAAGATTACAACAAAAGAGGGAGAGACATTGAAGACCTGTGTAACTCATCCAACCTCACGGCAATGCAGAGCTCAGGAACCAAACCAACACTTCTACACAGAGCCCATGGTACGAATAGCAGACCAGATCTTACCATAGTATCAGCTGACATTATAGATGCAACAACTATCACTGTCTTGGATGATATAGGGAGCGACCATCTCCCATACTTATCTCTGTTACCACCAAGCAACTCAGAAGCTCAGTCTATAAAAATAGAAAGTTCTGGAATTTCAGAAAAGCAGACTGGCGCTCTTTCGAGAACCAGACCAACATAGGCATGGACAAAATTGACCTCACTGGAAATATCGATACTGTCTTTGCTAACATATGTTGTAAAATACTGGAAGCTGCAAGAAAGGCCATTCAAATGGAAACACCAGAAAATATAAGCCATACTGGAACAAATATCTAGAAAAAGTAGTGATGGATAGAAGAAAAGCAAGGAAACAAGCTGAAAAAGAACCTAATCGAGTTAATAAAACCAATTATAATCGCTTGACTGCTAAAGTTCGCCTTCTAATTAAAGCAGCAAAGAAGATGAAGTGGCAAGACACGTGTCAGAAACTTGATCTAAATAAAGATGGCCACAAGGCATGGGATCTGATAAACAAACTGACAGGCACTAGAAAGAAAGAAAATCCCAGACCCATCAAAAAGCATGAAACCATCATAGATGCAAAAAAAGAAAGCTGAAATATTCAACAAACACTTTGCTAGCGTTAACAGAAGCATAAGAAGAAAACAGCTGGATAAAGCTTTATGGAAAATCTTTAAAAGTAAAAAAATGCACCAGTAGCGAATGTATGTGCATTTGAACAAGATTTTAGTCTATGCGAGATGGAAACAGCAATGAAAAAACTAAACCTCGAAAAGCCCTAGGCCCAGATAAGATTAAGAATGAAATGTTATGCATATGGGCAAGAAGGCTAGGTTGATATTGCTGTTCGCTATAAATAGAACTTGGAGAGAGGCCAAGATACCTGCTGCTTGGGGAACAGCCAATATCACTCCCATCCTCAAGAAAGGGAAACAGTAGACGACCCCTAAGTTATAGGCCCATCTCATTGACCTCATGTTTAGGAAAGCTAGCGGAGAGAATGGTTAATAACCGACTTTATTGGTGGCTTGAAAACCCAGTCATTGATAATACCCAGGCAGGGTTTAGAAGGGGCTGCAGAACAGAAGACCAACTCTTCAGACTTGTGCAGAATACAATTGATGGATTCCAGAATGAAAAGCACACAACCGTGGTTTTCATCGATTTACAGCAAGCATATGACAGAGTCTGGAGGAAGGGCCTCTTGATGAAGATGCTCAATATGGGGATCCATGGAAAGATGTTACAATGGATACAAGCTTTTCTCCAAAACAGGACCATTGGAACATCTTTTAGTGGAACAATGTCCTCCAAGAGAACACTAGAGGGAAGGCTCCCACAGGCTCTGCCTTAGCTGCACCCTTTTCCTCATCTTCATCAATGACCTCCCATCCCTTCTAAACACACAGAAAGCCTTTTTGCTGATGACCTTGTAATATGGACAAGCGAGAAATACCCTGTACTAACTCAGGCTAAACTTAATAGAACCCTTGCCATAATCTCAACATATTGCAACCATGGAAGCTTAAAGTCAATGAACAGAAAACTGTATACTACATTCTCCCGCAGCCCCAAAACAACTCAAAGAACCTTTCGGCTTACAATGAATGGAGCACTGCTAAAAAAGGAGGAAAACCCGACTTACCTGGGAGTCAAGTTAGACAAACAACTGAGGATGACAGAACACATTAACAACATAAAAGAAAAAGCATCTAAAAGACTCAACATGGTTAAAAGACTTGCTTAGCACCACCTGGGTGCAGACAGACACCCTTAGCAACTATATCTTGGCTATGTGAGATCTACAATGGACAACTGCCTTCCTCTCCAAGCTATAGCAAGTGAGCATCACAACATCCTGAACAGAGTGCAGAATCAGGGTCTCAGGTTTATATGTGGGGAATAGAACGACCTAACTGCTGCTTAGAAATTGACGCCAACATCGAACCACTAGATATTAGGAGACGAAGGCACTAATAGAAGCAGTCGAGCGATATAAAAGAATAGAAAAAACCATCCCAACAGACAAACTATTGACAGGTGGAAATCTAATCAAAGAATCAGCAAAATCATTGCTGAAGTTGGGAAAAATCTCGAAGAACACTACCATCTCCCAACTGACAGAGAACCGATCACAAGATGCCCCGGCCCACCACCATGGCTAAACATAAAACAACCAGTAATCCAGAAATACCTTCTTGACAAAACTATAAACAAAGCAACACTTGCACCGATCTTAAAACCTGCGCACTGGAGACAAAGACAGTTATCCAACTTCTCTATCCATGCCTACACTGATGGTTCAGCTTTCAAGCCACTACTTACGCTGGCTTCGGCATATACCTGAAATATCCAGATGGAACTACCTATAGTTACTGTGCTCCTTGTGGTAATATATGTTCCAACTATGAGGCAGAGATTATAGCCATAAAGACCGCTGTAGAACTAGTCCACCAGCAGTTTGAACTTGGAGAGAGTATTGTCCAAGAAGTGATAGTATTCACTGCCTCACAGTCCACACTACAAGCTTTAGAAGAACAGCAGAATCAGTCAAGCGAGATCCAGTCATTGGCATTAGTCATCCACAATCTGATTTCCTCCTTTGATATTAATGTCATTCTACAGTGGATTCCTGGGCACAAATATCCCAGGAAATGACAAGCAGATCATCACAACAGGGATCATCAAACCATAAATAGACAAACCTGTTAGCATACAAAGTATAAAACAGATTCTGAAAAACAACTCCAGAGAAGATTGGCTGAACTGATGGGCATGGGGACGACTGAAGTCGGGACATGTATGCAGAGATGAATAGACCAAACCCCAAGGACAATATAAATCTGCACAACGAAAGATCAAAGCACTATCTTCCAGTTAAGAACAGGACATGTTGGACTGAATTACCACCTACACAGAATAAAACCCACACACCTACCACACTGTAGAAAGTGCAGTCACTCATGTGAGACAGTACAGCATATCTTGCTTGAATGTCCTGGACTACATAAAGCTAGACAAGAACTCCTCCCACCACACCCATCTGTTCATAATACCCTTTACACTAGTCTCCACACAACTCAGAACACATGCAGATTCTACAAACTGGCATTGGCTGCCCAAGAGTGAAAACTCGCAGCCCTGGTTAGAAGAAGAAGAAGAAGAACTATACATCCTCTTCCTGTTGGTATATTTTTATAGTAGTTAGAATCTTCTTCCCATTTAAAATCACCAGTTGGTAATTTTTGAGACATAGCATATCCATATAGATTATTTGCATCAAGATAAAGAAGATAAATTAATTTTTTAATTTCTTTTATACTCTGAATATATTTATTATTAGTTTTAACATATCTTGGTCCTAAAACACCAGAATATCCACCTCTAATACCTTTTTCAAACATTAATAACATATCAGTTAACAGTTCTAACTTTACTTTGGTATATTTTAATCCACATTCCCAAGTCAACCCAGGAAGAGAAAAACAATAACTTGGATCAATTTTATGATGTTTTAAATTGAATTCTCTAAACTTTCAAAGCATCTACTAAAATTAATATATCTGATTTTAAATAAATATCGATTTATCGAATTTATCGATTTACATAGCTCGGGTTCGAACCTACTGTCCGGCATTTGTTTGAGTCCCCTGGTCTTACTTAGACGATAACGTAGTACTCTGAAGTCGAGAAAATCTGCCTGTATGGCGAGGGAATACTAATTACGAGTACATTGGCACACGGCTGCCAGTGTAAGTAATTTACAATGTCACTGCTGCGCCATTGTAAGAAATTGAAAACGGATCTTCACGCAAAATCAGTTTCAGAGATGAAACTTCGTCTGAGTTGAAAGCGGACGAGAGAAAAAGAAAAAAAAAAAATAAATAAATATGATAATCCTGAATAGTTTTACAGTTAAAATGTTTCCATACTTTTTGTGCATGTTCGTATTCTTCTTCAGTTACAGTTTCATCTGTTAAAGTTGAATAAAAATTTTCTATTGGAGGTAATTCAGTTTCTTTTAATCTATCTATAGAATCAATGTATTCATAAGGATAAATTCCTTTGAATGTTTTTCCATGTTGTAATACTTAAATCTCTTTATTAAAATATTCTCGCATTAATTTAAAATCTTCATCTAACATTCTTTTGGAGATAGTATCTAAAGAATTAGTCATAAATCTATAACTGTCTAAAACTCTCAATTTTATATTATAACCACCATATTCAAAAAATACTCTTCAGCTGTTTTAGCTAACACAGTTAGTTTATTATATTCATTTTCATATCTCATTATTTCTTCAATCATAAAATGAAAATCATATCTACTTCCATTATGAAAACATACTGGAATAATTTTAGACTGTTTTCCTTCTTTTGTATTACAAGATTGACTAAGCAGTCCTCTATATTTTCCATTATAATGATTATGTTCTTTAGTTTTACAATTACATGTATTCTCTGTAAACTTTCTTTTACACATGTAACATTTTGTTTCAGCATTAAATTCTTTTCTTGCTTTTTTAGTTAGTTTACATTTATTTTTTTAATAATTATTTATCTTATTGTGGATAGTAATAAAACATTCTATAATAGTTTCAAAAAAATGTTCTATTGCATTTTCACCAGTATGTGAAATATATTCCGATTCAGCTAAATTAGAATAATCTGATTTTTATATATAAACCATAGAAATAATTTCTTATTTAAATAATGGTTTTGTATTGGATTGTTAGAATCTGGCTGGAGTTGTATTTCTTTTGGTATATTTTTAGCTTCAAAATCTGCATACATTACTATGGGTAATTTAGAACTAAAAGGATAATTTTTAAATTTTAAAATATTATTTTCTTTTGTTGGTAATATAGTTTTACAAAACTTATTAACACATTTTTCCTCAGTGATTCTTTAATGCATCTTCTGCTTCTACAAACATAACTTTTATGTCTGGATTTATCACATAGAAAAGAATTAAGATCTTTAATTAAACAATAATGGTCTTCCACGTTTTCTTTCCCAACTGGTGACCACATAAGGACTTGTCGATTTAGTCTCTTTTCACTTTAGATTAGGTTATAATTTAATTTATTAACTAATAAATACACGTTACACATTATTTTTGGTGGGCCCGGCCCCACTGGCCCATAATGACGAGCCGTCACTGGATCTCTGTCCATATTTTCCTGTTTTATCTTTTACAAAGTAATTGAATGATTTTAATTCATGACAGATCGAACAAATTTATACGATTCATTGTGATCCATTTTTATATATGTATTTTTTAGATATATAATGGTTTAATTATTATATTATTTTAAAATTCATTTTTGTTTTTCCACATTACAGTAGTATACTAAAATAAGTGTTCAGTAAACATGCATTTTTAAAATTGTTTTTTGGTTTTTTTCCACATACAGTAGTATAGTATAATTGGGAGATTAGCAAACTTGCATTAACAAATTTTTTTATAGTGAGTCAGACTCGCATATTTTTAATACTACTCTCAGCCAACGACCAGGACTAAATTATCACTCGTTGGCATTCTTAATAGTCAAATATCTTCACTGTGCCGCTTCAGTTTCCTGATTTATACAGCGAATATATTTGTTTATATTCATATCCTCTCTCTCTCTCTCTCTCTCTCGCGATCGTTCTATTCTAGTTTTTTATAATTCTTATTGTGATGTATAAACAGCCAAACATCAGAACGTAATATACGTGCACCAACCTTCAGCACTTATTTGAGCACAGTTGCTTATCCTTCGGTTGGGGGTGTTTGATTTCAGCCAGCTATTGTGTGCTGTTCGCTCTCCGCTAGCCTTTGACTGTCCCCAGCCATAACCCACAAGGCAGTGGGCTGCTATTTTCTTTCAGGGCAGCGACCCTTAGAAAGCCTGCCCTCCCGGGCTTACGAGTGCCATCTTTCCAACAAAACCGGTTGTTTTAATGAACACCTTGGTTTGTCGCCCGTTCAGGTTTGTTTACGGTTTGCTCCGCTGGGCTTTGATTGTCCCCAATCAACCTACAAGGCAGCAGTAGTTCCCTGCAAGCGGAAACGCGTACTGGCTTTACCTCTGCTGGGCTTTACAGTTGTTCTGCACATTTGGGTGAGACACACCCTCTGCAACGCTGACGATAATGGTCTGGTTTACATTCAGATAATGTAAATCGATTATGTCTGATAAACAGCTCTACAAGGGATGTAGAATCATACATATACCTTGGTAGCAACATAGACACAGGAGGAACAAAGATGTCAAGATAAGAATACAAAAAGCAAGAGGCAACTTTCTTGCATTGAGTATGATATGGAAGTCAAAGGAGATCAAATCAAACATAAAGCTGAGAATCTTTCAATCAAATGTGAAGTAAGTGCTGTTCTGTGGCTTGAAACATGGAAGACAACAAAAACCACCAGAAAACTGCAGACCTTTATGAACTGATTGGTGTAAGATTACAAACGAGTAACTCGGAACAACTAAGCAGATACCAGTGGAGAAAGAACTGAGGAAGAAACGCTGGCATGGATAGGACATACATTGAGAAGACCGACCGGAAGCATTGCAATATGGGTATTGTTTTGGAACCCGAAGGGAAAGGCCTAGACAAGACCTGGAGAAGAGAGCTAGTATGTTAAAAATTATAGATAAAACATTGAAAGAATTGGTAGGGATGGCAAGGGAGTGGAAGAGCTGGAAGAAGTTTGTTGAAGACCTGTGCTCCATTGGGAGTTGAAAGATGAAGAAGAGGAAATAGATACAACTTTTTGGTACTTTTAGAACACTTAGCAGTTGGTAAACTCACTAGTATAGTAGCACAGACATTGGAGTAATGGGAAACCCACTAGTATAGCAGCACAGACATTGGAGTAATGGGGAACTCACTAGTATAACAGCACAAACATTGCAGTGATGGTAATAACACTAAAGACAGAATATTTAATATGCACACCCACTGACTGCATTCCTACACTGCAGGTACCAACATACAGAAGCTATAAGCTTATAACACTGTACCAGTATGTTTACTGTAACACTTTGCTGACCAGCAATCCTGAGCATTACTGTCTCCCATTACCAAGGGCGTTTGCAGTTTCTTCACAAAATAACTTTAAAATTAATGTAAAGCGGCATACGCTTCAAAATTTTCTGATCACCATTATGAATGGTTGTAACATCCGATTACTTAAATTAGTCGCATGATTATGGGCAGCATCTTGATATTGTGTGGCTATTTATAGAAATTATAGAATATGTTTTAAAACCAGCCACTTTTCCTAGTTTTTAGTGAGTTTGTTCAATTTCAAGACAATAAAATGTTAGGAACATGGTTGTCAATGAATAAACAAGCTAATATGGGTACTGGTTTAACGATTGACAACATATTTCAACATAAAAAAACAAACATAAGTTTGAATAAAATGGAAAACATTTTTATTTTCTTTTGAGTGTATTGTGCTTATGTGGCATCTCACAATGAGTGTTTGTGAATGTTAAGACAATAAGATCAATATATGCAGTATTTGTTACTGTATTCCCCCATGTGTAGATATTGCTGTGTTAAGCTTTCCTGACAGTATAGTAACCTAATGAAATAATTGAACAGACAAGAGAAATCAAGAAGTATACACAAATATAGTGCCTCTGATGTCTTTCGAATTTAACAGTCTATCTCTATACACAATTCTAAAGCAATGTTTTTCAGAACAATCCCGGGATTTCTGGATTGATCCGCCTGGTTGACAGGGGGTCGGCTGTTGCTTTTTTTTGACTATCCATGCGATCTGCCAGCTGACTCCATGACCCCGCTTCTGGACTTTTTGTTTCACTGTAATTTTCATCTGGACTCTTATCTGAAAGATCAGAAGCTTCAGCTATGCTGTTCTTCTTTATCTTGTTGGTAGCTCTGCCTGTAAGCTCTTCACATTTCATATCCGTGTGGGTTTCCCAATATCTAGCAATTATTACTAAATGAATACCACAATGCAACTGTCCCTTCCAAGATGCCGGATGTGATATCTAAAGTTCATACTAAAATAAATACTTGTTCTCTTCAAGTATATGTTCTGCAGTCTGAGGTGTTTGTATTGTCAGTTTGTGTCATGAGCGGAATGACAATTAGATTAAAACTGCCCATATTTTGGTAGTCATTCTGTGCCCAATATTCGTGGTTTTCTGATCTTGTTCTGTTGGTGATAGTTAACTGGTACATTCAATTGTTCTCTTGTAGTACCTTTCTTGACCAGTATCTTCTTTCTTATTTCCTGGACGAACTTGCAAGTTGCACAATTTAACATTTTTGCTGCCAGCCATTTTTCAACAAAGTCTGGCCCACTTCCCCTATTTTTTCGGTATGATCAGTTTTCGGAGTGACGATTTCAAAAAATCGTAAAAAAACCAAACTAATAAACTTAGGACTTTTAAACTATGGAATAGTGTTCATATATTAATGAGCTACTAACCTGTCTATATGTGGAATCTATTCTTTATTATCCACAAGCTACTGTGTAACTGATATCCCCATACCTATCCACAGTATGATATGCCATCGTTTTCGAGATAGGTGTCCGTCATCTACTCCTGTACCCTGGGAATGTCTGCTATCGATCTATAAACATCGTCACGTGAATCACGGTTCAAATTCATATCACATTCAGAGTTCGTTTAACACTATCACTGGCTAAACGTCCGAAAAAGTTATTTTGGACATCACTATTCATCAGCTACGTCGTCCATTTTGAAAATTTTGTTTATTCAGAAATATCGCGACAAAATCGCGACAAATCAAACTTATACCGACGTTTACCGCGTGTGTTAGATCCGCCATTTTGGAGAGCTCGGAACAATACGGAAGTAGTACGTCACGGACCCTGTTTTCGGCAAGCGATACTCCGTTTAAAAAGACATCGTCGACGGCATAGTCCGGCAGATAAAGGAGTTTGTACTTCGCCGACTTTTGTCGTCGGTGGCAGCGAAAGTGTTAAAGACAATTAGCTGATAAACAATATACTATACAGAAAAATTAGATACTTTAGTCATATCTAGTGTCACGATGGCCTGGAAAAAACAATATTAGAGGGCAGGGTAGCAGGACGCAGAGGTAGACCAAGAAGAAGATGGCTACAAGATATTAAATAAACCATGAATATGACGATCGGCGAAGTGGTGAACTGGCTAGAGACAGAGTGAATTTCAGATGCGCTGCAAAAGAGCAACGTCTCATAAAGGATATACCTTGGATGATGATATATATATATATTTTCATATGATTCTTAACTGCTGAAAGTAATATTTCTATTCTAAGGCTGTATATGGGGATATACTTAAGTTTCTCATGTCCACCAATGTTAATAGCGCATGATCACACAAGTGTTTGAGACATCCAAATCACAGTCATCTGATCATGTTAAAATGATGGTTAACAGTTAATTTACCAGTAACATTTTATATATATATATAGACGAACATACGAAACCGAACGCAAAGAAGAAGAAGAAGATATATATATATATATATATTTAATATGGTTACTTGTGTCTCTTTGGCTAAGTGATTAAGCCTTTGCAATGTGTTCAGAAGGTCGTGCGTTTGAATCCAGACCATGCTGTTCTGTTCTCGTGCATTGTTTTTGGCAGGTGGCATGCCATTTCTGCGGAAGGTGCGAGCTATATGGGGTAACAGCCTGGTGCAATAAAGTCAATCCTTCGACTTTAGACCCTTTTTAAAAACTTGTGGCCCGTTGAATTTAACACACTGCTTTCCTATGCTTGATACAAAAAAGAGGAGTACTGCAAGAAATCTTCTTCTTCTTTGCGTTCGTTCTTTACGACCAATTTTAATCACTTTCTGTGATATGTTTGATCTTTGCCAAGAACGTGTATAGTTGCACATTGGTTTGGTAGGCCCCTAAACAGATAGACTTCTACACGTTTAGGACATGTGCATCCGATTTCAGCCAAACCTCCTTAATCGCCTCTGACATGCGGGCAGGTAGCAATGGTTCTATTCTTTACACCCCAAATTTGGGCCCCGGTAACCACTCGGGTGACTGCCAGAAATAATATTATAACTGATTGTCAGGGTGTTGAAGATGGATAAGATAGGAAACCCAAGATAAAGAAAACCAGTGGTTCATTTAGTACATAGATTCCCAAACTTTTTCTGCCCACTGTCCACTTTGCACGACAAAACTTTGTAAAGCCCCCCTCCCGATTATAACAGTTTGCCAACGCCCCTCTCCATACATATATAAATCCTCTATTTTCTCTTTGACATAGAAAATTGATATATATTTCTGTTATACATGGTCACTTTTCAAATGATTATACGCCCGAGTGGTTACCGGGCCCAAATTTGGGGTGTAAAGAATAGAACCACTGTTACCTGCCAAGCATGTCGTAGGAGGCGACTAAGGAGGTTTGGCTGAAATCGGATGCACATGTCCTAAACGTGTAGAAGTCTATGCGTTTAGGGCCTACCAAACCAATGTGCAACGTATACACGTTCTTGGCAAAGATCAAACATATCACAAAGAGTGATTAAAATTGGTCGTAAAGAACGAAGCAAAGAAGAAGAAGAAGAAATGATTATATACATGAAATAGAAAATTGATGAAAATGGATCGTGTAAGATGGGCATAAGATGAATTAAAATGCTGAATTCAAATTTTAATGATTATTCAATGGCAAATCACGAAAAAACTCCCCACATGCTTCTGAACCCACTATCGCCCTCTGGAAGGCTTATGCCACAGGCAGTACCATGCCCACTTTGGGAAACGCTGATTTAGTATGTCAAAGTAGCATGACAATGTAAGTATTGGAGGTGACTAGGCACTACCACTGCCCACTCAAAATTCATTAGAAAAATTTATAAAATAAAATTCTACAAAATATTTTTAACCATTTTTCGATTCAATCAGGACCATCGTCATGTGCTTTGGAGTTTGGGCACTGTCGTTGAGATCTTCCTGTGTAAGACAAAACATCAGAGCACACATGGTTGATCACCAAAGTGAAATGATGATGTTCATATCAATCAATCAAGGCACTACTCTGGTTTGAGTCACAAAACTACACTCATGTGCTGCATTCTGAGCACACATATTCTTAACTAGGAAGGTGAATGACAGATTTTTCACAGTACTAGACCTTAGATAGGAAAGAAAGTTGGGACAGAACCTTACTTGAATTACATTGAGAAACAAAGAATGAGATAGTTCGGCCACTTAAAATGTATTGATTACTTAAATAAGAATGCAACAACTCCATGATGCAGTCTTCACAACATAACAGGAAAGAAGGCTAGAGGAAGACCTCGAAAAGTGGATAGGGGCATAGCAAATCCTGTCTAAAAGCAGAAATAAGTATCACCCAGCTAATAGAGAACTCAAGACAAAAACAGAAAACCACAACACTGGGCAACAGTGTGACGCAAAAGAATAAGACCTAAGTATTTGATGCTGATGTAGCCAAAGTAGTGTTATAGGGTTATTAAGTATCAAGTTCTCCCCTCTCTCTCTATCCTGTGATGCTCCTGGTGCTTAGGACAGCAACAAATTAACACAAATCTTCTCTATTCTAGGCCTTCCTCTGATTGTGTTCCAGTTATAATTGATTTCTTTCAGTTCTTGTTCTACTGTTCTCCTTCAGGTTGGTTTTGTCTTCTACATTTTCATTTACCGTCTGGTGTCTAGCTCTGTGCATGTTCACGACAGAGTTAGTCTCCATGTATCACATCTCTCGATCCATCTCCTGCATCTCTTTTGGATGATGGTGCTCATATTCTCTTGTTGACTCTTAAAGTACTTCAAGTAGGAGCATGCCCCTTCAGGAACGTTGCTTTCATCACAACTCGCCTGAAAAATTATATATCTCTCCTCTAGAAAGTTCTCCGCCTCTTCCAGCATCATGTTCAAGGTTTCTTTGATGTTCTGCTGCCATCTTAGTCTTGATCGTCCCCTGTCTCGTACTCCAGGAACAATGCACCCCATTACCGTTCTCTTCAAACCACGGTGACATTTAACGTGGCCAAAATATTTCATTTTTCAGGACATGATGTTATTTATGAGCCAATGCTCCTCGATATGATGCCTTGTAGGATGTTTATTTTAATTTCTGTCCATGATGTTCTAAGAACTTTTCTGTAGCACCTGTTCCAAAGCTCAATTTTGTTCTTTAATGTTTGTTTTATGGTCCACATGTTGCCACAGGGAATATGCATGTTCTCAGAATTCTTTTGAGTTTCTTATCTTGTGTCGTGCCATAGTTTCTTCATACTGGCTACACTCTGGAGTTCTATGTCTAGTCTTCTTCAAACTTCTTTCGTGCAATCTCCATTCATGTTAATTATAGAGTCAAGATATCCAAAATATGTGATGTTCTCAATGTCTTCTTTTTTTAGTAATTTTGTGTTGAGGTTTTGTTTTGTCATGGACATTATTTTAGTTTTCTTTGTATTCAGACAAAGGTTCTGATCCTTCACTCTGTTTTTTTTTACAGACTGAATTAGCTGTTCTACCACTAGCTACAATCCATTGCCTACACTATCAGCTAAAAATGAACAACAAAATATCTACATTCCTGAAAACATTGTTCCATAAGTGGAAACGGTCAGGCCACGTTGTTTGTGTGTGTGCGTGTTTGTGTGTGGGTGTGCAAGGGACATAACCTCAAAGCTCTTACATTGTTTGTGTTGTTCCCCTTCTTATTAAGACTGCCATTCGATATAACCCCAATACTGCTATAAAGACACTATAATATTTTGGTCTTGTGTCTCTCGTTATAACAGAATTTAACTTAATTTTTTCGTCTATTATTGTTCATTCGAGGATCATCGCAAATCTCCATAATGTCCGATCTCCACAAGCATGTATTTCAGTGTGTTTAGGCTAACAACTCCCGTGCTGTGTTGGTTGATGTATCTACTGGGTTTTCTCTCGGTTTTTCCGTCTTGCACTCCTATCGGTATGCACAACTTGCACAACCGAGATAAAGAATACCCTTTATCTTCTTCGTTGAAATCTTCAGAGTATGTTTTCTCTTAGAGCGTGGATGATGTCGCTTTTGTTCAAAGACGACCCATTCTCAATCGTAGCATTGCATGCCAGTGCATCTGCTCTCTCATTGCCCTTCGCCCCAGCATTAATAATGTCTATTATCGTATAATGTCTATTATTGCATAACCCCTTTACAAATCGCTCTTTATCTATCAAGAAAAGAAGGTAGTTCCGTTTATGATTACAAATTCCTCATCTTTCCCATAACTTAAAACAGATGGATGATATTTAAGCAACAGATGATCAACAGCATTTTATACCTACTTTGTGTTACCAGAGCCAAACATGGACATTGAACAAAACGCAGTCACAAAAATAACTACATGTGAAATGCGTTGCCTGCGAAAAGTTACAACAACACAAGAAAAGCAGAATCACCAACATCAGCATAAGAAAGAAAGTTGGCACAAAACCGTGCTTGAATTACATAGATAAACAAAGAATGAAGTGGTTTGCACACTTAATAAGAATGCATCCAAACTCCACAGTATACAGAGTCTTCTCACAACAGAACATCGGGAAAGAAGGCAAGAGGAAGACCACAGAAAATATGGTTAGATGGCGTAGCAGAATCCTGTGAAAGAGCAAAGATAACAATCACACAAGCCACCAGAACAGCGCAATACAAAAACAGAAAACCACGACACTGGGCAACAACCCGGTAGCAGTGTGACGACAAAAGAAAGAAAGAAGAACTAGGCGAATAACCATTATTTAGGAACTCGCATCACACATACCACTCACTGTCTGTCTTACACCGACACCCAAATATAATCACGCGTGAGATTCCTGATCTCAGTGTAGGTGAGATCTAGTTCCTAGTCCTATCGGAGACGGACGATAAAACGTATGTTCCTTGTTAAATTGAGCACGTAAAAGAACCATTGGCAGTTCAAAATCGAGAAGAGCAGGCTGGAAAGCCGCTGTCCCGACAAAATTAATTAGAAAAGTTTTAAAATAAAATTATTACAAAATATTTTCACTATCTTCTAAATTACATCGTGGACCCTCTTTGGTGCTACGGAGTTTGTGCACTGCCACTGAAATCTTCATGTGTAAGAAAGAGATCGGAGCACTTCGGTTAGTTACCGTTTGTGAGTATGTGATCGGAGCACATATGGTAACTCACCGAAGTGCAATGATGGTCCTATCAATCACGTGTGATCAACGAGTCAGATCGACCGGGTGCAGAAGCAGACCGCTACTAACAAAAAGTACATCTTCAACATCAATATTATACAGATGTAAAATATCTGAAAAATTACAAATATACAGATAAATAATATAGAGATAGATGGCCAGAAATGAATTAATGGAGAGAAAAAAAATTATCAGCTCCAATTTATCCACTCGCTAACTTTATTATATTAGCCGTTCAAACAAAGAGCATTCTTTTTTTTATTTTCACAACGGAAGTAGGCCAGTCTCGACAAAATGGCGGACTTTAAAGACGTTTTGTTGATAAAAGGCGGCTGAAGTACCTGATTTTTGTATATTTTGTAATTAAACCATCCGTAAGACATAAAACAATAATGATGTCATCAGAGGAAGTGTATGAGAAGGTAGGTGCTGCGTCTTTAATACGATTTCTGAGATATTTGCAAACGGTACGACAGTTTAATAGTTATTGTTTACTTTTTAGTAATTACTTTTTTTCATCGATTTTGATTTTCAAAATAAGTGACTTAACTATCTATCGTCGACATCGGTGCTACAGACAGCTAGGCTATCCGCTATGGTACATACTTTGAGTACTGTCAGTAGTAGTGTCACTATTAAAACACAATAGACAGCACTGACAATGAAACTAAATCAGAAAAAAATTGATTCGTCGTAAACCTATTATTTATTCTGAAAAAATGTGTATTTAATTTTAACTTAAACAGCTTCCTCAGAGTTGGAAGCAAGCCTTGCTGGGCACAATCATTCAAACAACAGGCTTGAGATGGTTAATTCTTTCACCTTTGTGGAGGATTTTAACCTCCTAATATTGAATAGATTATGGTAATCATTCCAATCTGTTCTCAGTTCTGTATCTAACTTTTACCCCATTTCCATCACATTCCTTAGAGCCATCCATGAACATGGAGGCTAACAGTTAACACCATCCATATTCATTTGAAGAGCACAATATGATGAATATGCAGCCCTGTTTGATGTAGTTGAAGAAATGTAAGGCCCTTACAACGAGTCATCATGAATAATTTTTACCCATATTCATTAGTCGCCTCTACAAGACTTCCCAGCTCGTAGCATCATCATGGTACCGTCCACCAGTTTGAGCTAAGCAGCCATCAGGAAAATGAAACGAATTTTGAAAGCCCAACAGAAATAGCCAGCATGAGTAAGATCTGCAATGAGCTAAAAATCAAATTTCATTTATTTACTTGTTTATGATATTTTTTGATAGGTATAAAGACACGACAGAACGCAGTAGGTAGTTGTTAGTGAACTCGCTTCATAGGCTAATGGTCCGGGTTCATGTCCACAGTGGGCGTGGAATATTTTCAGACCATAACGAGCTTTCAGGTCACTAAGCCTTAATTAGGTCCATGGTAAAACACATACCATTGGAAAAAGGACTAAGGATGAGATGCTGGGGAATGGATAGGACACATATTGAGAAGACTTTGTAAGGCGCATTGTAAGGAAGGCACTGCTTTTGGGAAACC
>JADZMA010000819.1:0-29239 GCA_020796225.1 Arion vulgaris | reverse complement strand
AGGTTTTCGGGCAATTAAGTTTTTAATGACTTCACGAACCTTATTATTATTAGACTGAGTGACATCAGTAGGCTGGTTTAAAAAACCCGAGTGTCACGCATTTGGGGTTTGGCCCTTTCCGGGAAGGTAAAGATTTTTGCCCAGACGATTATAGCTCCCCCTTTGTCGGCGGGTTTGAAACAATGCCACGTCGACGGAGGTGGATAGAGCACGAAACCCGACGGTGACATGTTGACCCCGGCGTTTTGGGTGGGCAGTTTATTTAAAAGACTGACACCCAAACCGGTGCCTCTAACGCTTTGACCCTTACATAAAAAAATACATGATTTTGGGATGCTCCCCCCAAAAACCCCTTTTGGCAGTTAACATGCCCCCGGGGAGTTTCGTGTCATACACCTCCGTCGAGGGATGACATTGTTATAAACCCCCCGACAAAGGGGAGCATAGTCGTTGGAGCAAAGATTTTTCCCCAGGAAGGTCAACCAACTGCGTGACCCCGTTTTTAAAAAACCAGCCCATGATGTCATCAGTTAATAATAAAAGGTTCGTAAGCAAAGAATTTAAATTTAAACACGAACGCCCTTTTCCATCCGGGCATCATCCCCTGTGTGATCGATAGCTTTTTGGGGAAACCCGCCTTTTATATGCTCCCAAAATTCAAAAACCCACAATCCCGGAGGCCTATCGTTTCGCTTCTCCGCCCTACGGAACACATCCCAAATTTTTGATAGCATTTTAATCCCAAGTCACCAACCCCCGTCATTTTTGGGATAAAAACCACGTTTTGTCTGTCTTTTTCACCATTGAGTTGTACCGAGAGAACCTCCCGCCTTCCCCCTTTGATGTGTGCTCATTGACTTTTTATACCTCATCCTGAGGGCCCTTATATTTTCAGTTCTTTCTCAATGGGAGAACTAATCCACTTGTGTAAACTTCTGTCTCCTTCGTTTTTGGGAACTAGTTTACTCTTAACTCCTTTCAGTTTAATGCCCAATTTTTTTGAGCAGACTTAAAAAAGGGGGTACTAAAATGGGACCTAGTTATGCTTGTCTTTCAGGGGCTTCTTAACACCTAGTAGGGACTACATATGAGGGCCCCCTTTCCGTCTGTTATCAAGATACATTGATGACTGTATTGGCATCACTGATAGCCAGCCGATTTGTCACGCTTCAAACCTTAATGTTTTAAACCCCTTCTATTTTTTTTCCAAAAGGAACTTTTTTGAAAACATCACCACGCCATCCACTATCAAACTTTTAATTAAAACCCTACTGAGCACATTTTTTCCCCATATTCCCCATCCCCGGGCTTGTGGGCCCCTTTTTGCCATTCTCGAGCTTTAGCCTTCGTCGCCTTTGAGTAGACGATGATTTTCGAGAGATGCGAGATGCTTGATTTTTCAGGCCCCTATCCCGGGGAGAGGGTGTTTGCCCGGGCTATGATCGAGTTCAGAAAATATGCCAGCGGGTTTTCCCAGCACATGACATAACTCTGACAGAGAAACTTATCTTAATTTACCATCCCCATATTTCCGGGGAAAAAATTTTTTTTATTCCGTCATCTGTCTCTCCAATCAGACCGAGACCGTTCTGTCTTCCCAACTATCCTTTGTCTTACAGACGGGACAGAAGTCAAGGAAGGGCCAGTCGCCTTAAGTCCAATATCCTGACTCATTTTGGCACTGTCCATGTGGTCCCGAACACGTGTGTTAGGGAACAGACGCGTACTGATTTTCCAGGCATTTTTCTTATTACAGGGGTTCAAGGGAGCCCCGAATCATCTACAATCTGAAGGGTGTAAAAGGTTTAACGGCAAAGGGAAGGGGTTCGGGACCGATTCCCCCAACACTTACGCGACATACGCCAATGCCTGTGACCCTGTAGCCCCCCTTTCCCCAATGACACGGGCCCATTTAGGTGCTCACGATGCCAGGTCAAGCCATCCGATCATGTTCTGAGATGCAGTCGATTTGTTGGAGAACGGGTTGTTTTCTTTGTATGGTACCTTGCGACCACGCGGCCAACGTATTAATTTTATGCTTCTTAGATTTCTTCCCATGTTTTGAACTTTTGGGTATATGTTGCATGTATTCATGTTAATTCCATTTTTATGTTCAGTACTTTCTTTTCCCCCTGTTTTGAATCTATAGGGTATATGTTGAGGGGTTCGTTATATTTTACTAGATGTTTCATTTTTTTTTTCCTTTCTATTTCTTTTTTTATGGTTTTTTTTTTAATTTATTTGGTTTTTCGTTTTATTCCAGTTTTTCCCAGATACGTTTGTATTTGGTCGTCCATTTGTGTTTCTTTTTAATTTGTCATCTGTTTTTGTTTGTTGAAAAAGGGCCCTTGTTGGTGGGGAAAGTTCGTTTTTTGTCTTTTTTTTTTTGTAATTTGAAAAACTACGTACTTTGTAATTATGTTTTGCCAATCAAAAGTTTTACGCAGTTCCATATATATATACTGAATATTTAGACATTTCTTGAAACCCTTTCGTTGTGACGTATTGGGAAGTGTTAGTAGTTATATGTGGGTATGAATTTCGTCACTATTTTTTGATATATAATAGCTGTATAGTGTTGATTTTTCTATTACTATGCCCCTTTTAACAGATGAATTTTTCTTTCACATATCTTTATTTCTTTAGTCTCTTCCCGAGATATTCGTTTTATTTACTATTTTGCCATGGTTACCTTAAAAAAAACCCGTTTTTGTTCTCATCAAAATTTTTTTTTTTAATGTCAGCGACAGGTTTTCAAATTTTTACTTAACTTTCACCCATCTGCAGGACCATTATACCCTGGGAGCAGATTTAACAGTAAGCTAAATTTCTACAGCGATGCTTGTATTGCTGCAATCATACACACTTCTGCTGACGGAACTCCTCCCAGCCCCAACTTCTTCAGGCCCACATTTCTACTTCAAATGTTTTTATCCCTTTTTCGTTTCTTTTCCGCTAACAGACAACTGATAAATTTTTTTCCCCCATCACCAAAAAAAACAAACCCTTTCCCCGCCCTGCCTTTACCACCCTTCCAATTGTCCATACGATTTTTCCTCCTCCCACACAGGTTTTTTACCCCTCCGCCCTTTCCAATCGGACAAGAAAATTTTTTTTTAAGTGGGTTTGTTTTTCCCTCCCGACCACCAGACCACTACTCAACTCTTCAAGATGTGCTCGTTTTATTGAAATTTCATTTCAGAACCAGGTTGACTCTGACCTATGTCCTGACACGAGTATGTTTTCCAAGTTTTCACTGTAAACATGACTGACACCCCGGGGTCTAACGCTTGATCTCACATCAAAATATAACATGATATTGACTGCTCCACCCAAAACGCCTTTGGCAGTCAACATGTCACCGTCGGAGTTTCGTGCTCATCCCCCTGTCGACGGGGATGACATTGGAAAACAAACCCGCCGACAAAGGGAGCCAAGTCGTCTGGAGCAAAAATCTTTTCCTTCAGGGAAAGGGCAACCCAACTGCGTGACACCGTTTTTTAAACCAGCCCACCGATGTCACTCAGTCTAATAATAATAAGGTTTGTGTCATTAAGAACCCAATTGCCACGAACGACCTTCCATCCAGTGCATCACCTGGTGATCGATAGCCGTTTGGGGAAAACCCCCCCTTTTTAAGCTCCCAAAATTCATAAACCCAAATCCCGGAGGCCTATCGTTTGCCTCCTCCCTACGGGAAAACACTCCCCAATTTTGAAATCTTTAATCCCAAGTCACCACCCCCGGGTTTTTTTTAAGGATACAAAAACCCCGCTTTGTCTGTCTTTTTTTACCCTTGAGTTGCTACTGGGAAATATTCTTTCCTTTTTGGGGCTCAGCACTTCTTTCCTCATCCACGGCCTTTTAGCCTAGTTCTTTTAAAGAAACTAACCAGGGCAACTTCTCCCCCCTTCGCTTGGGAACAGTTCTCACTCTTAACCCTTTCAGTTTAATGACCAACTTTGAAGGGTCAGGGGGGCCATGGGTACAAAATGGGGCCATTTTGCTTGTCTTTCAGGGGATCTTAAACCCAGTTACACAAAGATGGCCCCTTCCGCTGTCTATACAGAACATTGATGACGGTTTTCATACTGATATGCCAAACCGATTTGTCACGCTTCAAAATTTATTTAAAGTTTTCAACCCTTCTTGTTTTACTTTTACATTCCACTACTTGTGTCAACTTTCTTTACATTATATCACCACGCCTATCCACTATCATAATCAGATATTTCAAGCCTACTGGGGTGCAAAAGTTTTCCTCTATACTTCTTCCCATCCCCGGGTTGCGTGACTTTCCCTTTCCAGCTCTTAGCCTTCGTCGCCTTTTTAGGAGGAGATGATTTTCTTTAGAGAGCCGAGATGCTTGATTTTCGGGGGTATACCCGGGGAGGGTGTTTTTCTGCTATGCATGAGTTCAGAAAATCACTCAGCAGGCCCTTTCCAGTCAGATAGACTACTAACCTGACAGAGAAAAAATTATCTTAACTTACCATCCCCAAATTCCCCGGGGAAAAAGTTTTATTCCGTCATCTGTCCCCTTAGATCAGATCCTGAGACCGCCCCGTCTTCCCAACATCCCTTTTGGGCTTAAAAGGGACAGGCTTGGGTAGTGGACACAGTCGCCCTTGTCCAATATCCACTATTTTACGTCCAGTGGGGTCCGGGGTTTCAACACGTTGGTGGGTGGGACGCGTACGTATTTTCCTTAGGCACGTTTATTGACGATGGGGTTCCCCGAGCCCAATCTAGCTATTATCTGGGGTGAAAAGGCTTATATCGGGGAGACAGGCAAGAGGCCCAGGACCGATTCGCCCAACACTTACCCACATACGCCAATGCTCGGACCCCCAGCCACCCCCTTTCCCCAAAGACACTGGCCATTTAGGTGCTCACGATGTCCAGGCAAGTCCGATCGTTCTGGGTGATCGCAGCGATTTGCTCTGGGAACGGGGATTTTTTTGATGGTACCTTTGCGCCCCGCGGGGCCAACGTATTCATTTTATGCCTTTCTTTTCCCATGCTTTGAATCTATATGGGATATGTTTCATGTATTCATTTATATTCATTTTTTGTTTTGTATTTTTTTCCCCCCTTTTAACATATGGATTGTTTGTATTCGTTTTATATTTACTGATGTTTCATTGTTTCTTTTTTTCTATTTCTAGTTTATGGTTTTGTTTACATTTATTTTTGGGGTTTTTCGTTTTTTTTCCAGATTTTCCCAGAAGGATTTTCTCCTTTTTGTTTTTATTTAATTTTTCACCCTGTTTGTCTTGCTTATAAACCTTGTTTGGCGAAACGTGTTGTTTGTCATTTTTTTAAATTTGAAAACACAGATTTTAATTACGTGCGCCAATCAAAAAGTTTTATGCGTTCCATATATATACGAATATCTATTAATGGGAAACAAATTAGTTCTGGGTTTTTACGAAGATCAAAAAAGGGCCCCCAGTTCAGACAAAATAGAACGTATAAGAGGCAGAGAATCGGACCGTTTATCGTTTACAAAATCCCCAAATAAAATATGTATGATATGTATATTTTATATCCAATGATGAAATTTATTTATGATTTTAGGTTTTTTTTGTAGGTTTTTTTTTTTTAAAGTTTTTAATTGTATAATATGACAAAAAAATATTTGTTCTACTTTTAAAAAAAAAAATTAAAACATATTTTAACTGTTTTTGGTTTGTTTCGACGTACTTTTTGGTTTTAAGTTGTTGGTGTTTAAGGGGATTGCTTTAATTTGTTTCATTTTCTTTTTTGGTTTTTTATTGGTTTTAAAATGACGTCATTGGACTCCGGGGAGACCCATAGGGGTTTAGTCTCCCCAACAGATACGAAGAGCATCGGGGTGGTTCCCGTGGTCGGATTAAACACACCCCTTTACTCTCCCCTCAGGCACCAGTTCGACGAACAACGGGAACCAAACTGCTTAAAACGCTTGATCGATTCAACATGATTTTAGTGTCCTATCCCAAAGGAGCTCGGAGACCGAAAAAATCCCCCTTTTCCATCTTCAACTCCCAACAATCGATGCTGTTCGAAGCCTGCCGCCCCCTCAATAAAAAACCCGCAATTTTGAACTCCCACCGGGGACACTGTACTTCCCCGATATATACAATCTTGAATTTCGGATTTTGTTTTTACATACTTACTATTTTCTTTCTTATTTTTCCGTTCCCGTAACAGGGCTTTCCGGTTTGCCCTCTCGGTCGCGGTGTTATTCTCCCGGAAGCTACATTCTTCAGTTCAAAAGGACTTTGCCCCCCCGGTCTGTTTGGGCTTCCCCTTTATTTTCCCGCGAGTTTCCCCTTAATGATTTTCAGTGATACTGACTGGGGAACAAATTAGTTTTAAGTTTTCATTTCTAAACGTTTCTGATATTTTTTTTAATTCCCCTTGTCTGAGACTTTTTAAAAATATTAATTTAAAAGAAAATCCACGCAGGCATGGGGGTCGGGTTGGTTTTTTTGTTAAGCAAGATTTTTTGGGAAAAACATGGTTTGGGGTTGGTTTTTTTTTAATTTATTAAATAATAAATGATTTCGATTATATTTGGTCCACCCATTGGCCCTTAATGAGAGCAGCCCCGTTGCATGGA
This sequence comes from Arion vulgaris, assembly GCA_020796225.1. Taxonomy (NCBI): domain Eukaryota; kingdom Metazoa; phylum Mollusca; class Gastropoda; order Stylommatophora; family Arionidae; genus Arion; species Arion vulgaris. The sequence goes on along the minus strand of JADZMA010000819.1, from coordinate 22,632 downwards.
CGCCCGAAATTTATGTCGGCATAATGCAAGCAGTCTAGTAATGAGTTAAATATAATCGCATTCGTCTGTTTTATCCTTCATTTTTTTCATCAGCCAAACGACAGGGTGAAACCAATTGATTGCTATTGTTGTGTCACACATTTGTTTTGCCTGAAAATTGTGCAACGTAATTGAATTCAGTTTACAACTATTCTTGATGAATGAAAAATTTTGAGGCGTCAAGTAATGAAGGTTAGCTTATTTCCAGTTCATATTTGCTGATAGAATCGATGAGTTTGAGAATACAAAGCATGACTGATAAACACGCGGGGATGTGTGGTAAGCTCACAGTAAGAGAATAATATATAATGCAGTAGGATTATCTGTATATTCTACCCTTTCCAATGCCATAACAATGGCTATTATATTTAGCATCGGCAATATGGCCAAGTCAAGAAACTATTTTTCATGTGAAAAGGAAAATCGTGGGTATATTCTGGTAGTTGATGACATAAATGGATCAACCACAGTAAAAGCGAGTCGTTGATTCTTTAGGGCACCGACAATGGCGATCAGTAATCTGCTACTGCTTTCTGAACGGTGCTGTCTGCTATTTTTCATCAAATAGCTTGTCCTGGCAAGAACTTAATGAGCCCACCAGGTCCTCCGGAATTTCTTCTCTCAGGGCTGATGTCCCGCCTGCAGCCGCTCGCGTTCGAACCAACAGTTACACCCCAACTATTCTTCCGTGGCCGGTATGTCTCCTTCCATGATGGTCTCATTCAGCCCTTTCGTGTCATTTTATGTCCAGAATACTCAATTCTTTCTTTTTATTCAGAAGCTTTCAGCAAGTTTTTTGTTATTTCAGACATATCTATTTCCTTCTTCTGTCCATAATATATACAGAGCTCTTCTGTAAATAATGGTTATTCAAAAGCAATAAATATATAGTTTTGCTGTTCAGTATTAAAAATGTCCATGCTTCACACCTACAGGTTTCAGTTTAGACATTATGTCTGGTATTTTTGAATGATCATTACACATGATGACTAGATGATAAGCTAACATCATGCCGACAGTTTTCACCTCCCATTGTATTTCAGAATCAATAAATGTTGTTGATCTGAGAGCAAGTAAAGACAGACTCCATTCCCTAGTTTTTCACTGTGAATTTGGAGCCCGACCACGCGCCTATAGGTACTAACCACTAACTGTTACATCTTATCATCGGGCGGGGTCATCAACAGTGCCGCGCCGGCTGTGGGCGAGATCATGGGTCTCCATAAACTTCTGTCTTTGGTGTTTGCTATCAACTCAGATGTTGACGCTCACTGCGCCGCGAAGTCAAATATCCAACATTTTCTCTCTGTCTCTCCCTTGTTCTGTCTACCATCGATTTTACGGTGGCACGTATATTTAATCTATTTCAATATTCACCATACAGTTACAGCCAGGTTTACTTTGTGGGGTACCATGATGGCTGAGCCTCATCATACATTCTTATAATAGAATATTCGCTACAATTTCTGTCTTCTTTCCTTTCAATCTTGTTTCGTTCACAACGTCATGATAAGAATATATCAACGGTGCTTTTGTTAAGCTTCATAAACAGTGTCTTCAATAATTTTTCTGTTATATGTAGTCATAAGTTTTGTAGGAACAAAATAATGAATGACACTGTAATCTTTGTTTACTTAGTTATGTTAACGATGAGATCTTTATATAAAAAGGCAGAATGAGTACAAAGCAAGAGGAAGACCACGCAAAGGGAGCTACGGTCAAGAACAGCCTCACGAACATGAATATCAGCCATAAAAGTGCCCAAACAGCACACACAAGACTGTCATGTTTCCACTCCCAACACTCTCAGTTGTATTAGAATGGTGAGTATAAGAATGACACACGTTAAGATGAACTATGTTTCACCCCCAATACTTCTACAGCGTCAATGGTGTGGAAGAGAAGAAGAAGATTCATGTGCTTTGAATATAAGTGCATATTTAAATAATATGAATAAGTCAAACATCTCATGATATCAAAGAGGTTGAACAGACACCCGTGATATCCAGAAGACTGTCCTACTGGTGGAGCTGGAGAAGCCAACACAGGCCACACCCAAGTCGACCTGAAATCAAGCTTTGGGTAAACCTCAGTAGACCTCAGTTGACCGCCCAGCCAGGTCCACAGCAAATTGCTGCATGGCCAAAGATCGCTTAATAAGAAAAAGTTATATATGTTACAGGATGAACCCTTCTGTATATCATGACATAGAAGAGAACAATACATCCATAAAGAACTCTGGAAAATCAAAGAAAACTGACTGATGCTACAAATAAGAAAAAGAAAACATTGAAGGTATGACATATAAAAGACACGTAAGGATGAGGACCATCATGGAAGGAGGAATATCGGCAAAGAGAAGAAGAGGAAGACTACGGAGAAGATGGATTCAGATGTAAATGATGATTTGAACACGACGGCTGCAGAGGCTGGCATCAGGCCAATACATCACAATCCCATGTGGTTCATTTTAACAGGTTTACACTCAAGCCCTGAAAGACACTTCAACAAACTGGGTCCCAACCCTCAAACGACGAATTGTATAACTGTATTTGCACATTGTCACTTGAGGTCCACTGTCTGCTCTGTAATCTACTTATGCGTGACCAAACCATTTAATTTGATGTTTCTTCTAGTTATATACTGATGTTTTGTACGTACGATGCCCTACATAATTTTATTCGTTGAACGTTTATTTTACATACTTTCTTCATCTTGTCCTTCCACCCAGCTCCATCAACTCACTTCTGTAAAACTCCCTTTGTGATGTGTGGCGCATCCGAGCTTCAAGAGCAATTGTATTACAGGGCAGTTATATTCTACAAGTATCCCAGCACCTGATTTATGAAAAGGATACTTTTATTTACTAGGTAGCCTCTAGGCCCGTTCCACTGTCGCCTCTACGACATACCTTGTAGATCATGTATTGGTACTATTCCTTGCCCCCAGACGTAACAACATACTGGATATTTATATATTTTTATGTCTTCACAGAGATACTATCTTCTGTCTTGACGCTTTTTCTCTCCTTTTGTGGTCAACAGTCCATGCTACACTGATATCAAAACGCTGTAAGAATGATCGGTTGTTGTTTAACAAACTTTTAGTATTCTTGGCTACGTGTTTGCATTGTTAAATTGATGAGCTTTGTCTATGATATGATTTGCTTTCTTTTGTTAAATTTAGTTAATTATTCTTCCATTTGTTGAGAAAAATCAGTCTATTTGGCATTATATTTATGATAGCCACATTAGAGTTAAGTTGTTAGTGAACTGGATAATTTATTTGTGGTAGAGTTCAAATCCACAGTGTGGATATACGATTTTGTCCGATTGTATCGGCTTTCAGGTCGACCTGCCTTAATCGATACCAGACAGTTTTTTTGAAGAAAGGCAGGCCCGTCTGCACAGCGTGGTCATAGCGCGTTGGACTACGGGGTGACTATCCTGTGTGGGCCCAATCTGCGTGATATCAGAAAGCCACATATTCTCAGATTTACGGTGTTCAGGCACCGAATTGAAGGGCGCCGCGATAGTCTCATGACAATGAGCCGAAGAGCTGAGTGTTCGCGCTTTGGGAGGTGGTGCAAAGGCAGTGGTCCCATCTTAGACGTGTCCCATCTTAGATGCTGATCCCATCACCATCGTGTCCGATCGGTCAATGAAAATATGTAGCCTAATAATCGCATTATCCAACACATCGCGTGGTATAAAAGGTTCCTTTACATTTTTCTTTTAGTTGGAAAGTCGGCAACTATTAAAACTTAATGTATGCTGATAGATACGTAAGTCTTTCCTAGAGATGTTGTTCTGGTGATATTAGTCAATTCTTTCCTCTCTAAACGAATTCTCATTACTTCAGTATTTTATTGGATTGATTGATGGCGATCATCAATATTGCACTTCGGTGAGTAACTAAGGCGTGATCCGATTTCTTGATATATAGACGATCTCAGCTGCAGTCTACAGAGTCCTGTAGCAATTGGACTAGGGGACCTGATGTACCTTGAAGACAGGAAGATATTTGTTTTAGGAGATATTTAATAGTTAATCTTTTCTAAGTGAATTTTGTGCTCTGGCAGAGGTTTTAGAACGTGCCTCTCGATTTTGAACTGCTGCGGTTCATTTACGTGCTGTTCATTTGATGTGCTGGTTCATTTATTGTGTGCTGGTTCATTTACGTGCTGGTTCATTTACGTGCTGGTTCATTTACGCGTTGTCTACGATGTGCTGGTTCATTTACGTGCTGGTTCATTTGGCGCGGTTCATTTACGCGCTAATATTTAACATACATACGTCTCCTGATAAGACGAGATAATCGCTTCACCTAAACTGAGATCAGAATAACTGGAAAATATATAGTGGGTCCACGAGGTAGAGAACCTGGCACCTTATCTTTAAAATGATGTAATTATATATGGCCTTTTTCGTTCTTACAGACGGTCAATTGGCAAGTTTTTCACGACAACTTCTGAGTTTTGATTTTCTCTCCCTGTCGTTCGCCTATGCATAAGTCTCTTCAAAAGACTCTGCGCCCTTTCGTAAATCTGGCTTCACACAACTCTGCATGAGATAGTCTTACATGAAGGGAGACCCATAGGACAAGTTTTTCATTGTAGCTTTGCAGACATCTTTATATCTGAGTAGTGGTCTGCCCTTGTGCCTCTTCCCCTCCGGGAAAGTTCACAGAACAACATTTGTCGGCATGTGATAGTTTCCTATTCTTCCTTGGCTGTCCCAACCATCTGTAGAATGTCTACTGCTGAGCATGCCCATGATGGAAGACAGATTGCACGTTAGTAGCACTTTTAGAGCTGGGTTATCTCACGTAGAATTACCTGATGCTGTCCCAGTGGACTTAGGGCACATCGAAGGTGAAAGATGTTAAGTCTCCTCGTGTCTTGAGTAGGCTGTCCATGCTTGGAGCCACAGCAAAAACCACTACACAGGCTCCATATATTTGAATCTTCTGTCTGCAATGTCAGTTGTGTGTTGTCCCACGCCTGCTTTGATAGTTTGCTGAATGTAGTAGCCACCCCTACACGATCGTTGATTTTTCATCAAGAGTAAAGGCTGGCCAGTGACTATGGACCTGAGATAGCAAAATTTTGAACTGGTAGTGTTAGATGGTTACTATAAAGTGATATTTGCTTGTGTTACCTCCTGACATAGTACAACTGTTTTGAGACACTTATATTAGAGAAATAGGTCGTACTTTGACATAAGCTGTAACAAATTTTTATCAGTCGACTTGATTTCTTTTCCTATCGCATGGACGTCTCCATGTGTATTGTTTGGATTTTTTCGTACTTGCCGGGATAGAATGTGTTGCAAGTAAACAACCGGTTCTCAATCCATAATTGTCTGAGCTCATAAATCTTTGCTCTTTTCAACTATCATATTGTATTAGTATCTGGTTTATACTTTTTCCCCCTCGATCCCCGCTTAGACTGATAAAATTAGGATTTCTCACGAATGCTGTTGCCGTTTTTAGGACTCTGTCCCCTTCCGTACAGCTTCACATTAAGCCTGTTAATTTTAATAGATTTACTTTTGTACGGCTAGCAGTTGACAGTCTTGCAGCATGTGCTATGCCAATAAGCGTCCGCCTTTTCGTAGTGGCACAGGCCAGTTGTATCACTTTAATTTGTTGAATATGGGTCTGGAGTCTGTTATGACTGGTACGAGGAATGTACTAATTTGTTCGCTACAGACAGACCATGCAGTACCCCATCTCTGGATGCCAAAGTTGATGTTGGTCTTTCTGATCACTTTTCCATATCGCTATCCAATGGTTGGTGTTATTCTCCTCGTAGCTGATCTCGTGATCGGCCTGTTGCAGCCGCATTTCGCTTTGCTAGCCTGTCTGCCTCTTTCGTTACTGGGCTATAATGCAGTGTGATGTGATCCACGACTGTGCGTTTGCTGAGTTTGCTGAAATTCGCCGATCGCTTTAGTTTGTTGAGCCTGTTCTGGCTGAACTTGTTAGTACCGTGATGCATGACAGAGCATCAGCGAATATCACTACTTTATTGCGGAGGGTGCCGCTTCTTCCCAGGGATCATTCGCGGGTGTTCTAGGTGCCTCTTGTCTGTAGGGTTGTTTGAAACTTACCTGTAAGTACCGTCATGATCTCTACTTAAAAGTTTAAGCACTATTCCTCCCTCCACCATCGCTAATCGTGTTTTTTTGCCGATCCAGCGGTGTACATGTGTGACCACGCACTTTCAGGTACTCTTCGCTATGACTCTTCTAACCGCCTTTGTCGCGCACTTATATGATAATACTGTTTTTTCTAATGTCGCTTCAACTATATTGTTGGCACCGACAGCTATTGTTATTGTTAGATGATAATGTTTCTGGTTTCTTTGATAGTTACGGCTGAGAGGTAGTATTTGAACTCAAGTGTTTCAGTTATTCGCCATCAACGCGTTACAATTCTTAAACACATGTCATTAAGTGTATGTCTCTTTAACTGGATACATTTATTTGCTGAAGCACTATTTACTAATCTAAATGGACCCAAGATGAATCTGAAACTTTACTGTTCCCTGTCACAGATTGTATTGTCGAAACTGATGTACGTTATCTTCCTCTTTATGCTGTCATTTAAAAAAAATTCAAGTTTAGTTTTTAGCAAAAATGGAATATGTCCTTTTAATATATAAATTTTTTGTTTTATATATATTTTGAATCAAATTACAACTCACATTTTATTACCATTTCCAATCTCTATTTTTTCTATGACTTCTGCTCTTGATTTCTTCTGTACCACACAAATGGAATCTAGTTCTGAGTAATTCATCATAAATGCTGCAATTTTTGTCTTCTAGTTATTTATTTATTCTGCAAAGGGGAAGAATATCAGTACGCTGACACAGTCAACAATCGTGTGTCGTTGTTTGAAAGACATATACAACATACTGCTGAATAATATGAAAGAAAGGTCTTATTTATTTTTCATAGTCTCGCACTATCATCCATGTTTCGCAGTGGCAACATCACTATCATTACACATTCACAACAACAACAATACAATAACTACTGCTAGGTCTGGACTATTAATACTACTACTGCTGACACTACTGCAAATGTAGCAGAAGTAGTATCACTTGAACCCTAACCCTTCTAATCCTATGCACTCTTATTCTTAGGGCATCAACACATACACAATTCATTCTTTAGTTTGGGAGTCTCTTGTGACTCAAGTGGTTGTTTATTTGTCTTAGGAGCTGGGAAGGTCGCAAGGTCTGAACTAAAACCGTGCCTTGTTCACGAGTGCAGTTTTGTCCAGAGACCCTAGAACTATTGCTGAGCCACGGAGTCTCTGGGCTGGTAGCAATAGCTTTCTATGAGGTATACTGTTATCATGCAGGAGAGACACTGACATCCAGGCAATGAAGTCAACTTTCGGCCTTTTTTTTTTTCTGATCCAGAAGCACGAGCTTCAGCTTTCGGGTCGGTGCCATGGACATCGTAACCCTTCGGTTCGGCGCCACGAACACCGTAAATCTGGGGAATCTGTGGTTTTTCTGCCGTCCCGCGTGGAATTGAAACTCCGGCACACACAGATGGATAGTCACCAGTCCAACGCGCCACGAACATCGCTGGGCAGACGTCAATCCTTCGGTTTAAAAACCTCCCTTTAAACACACCATCTCTTTCGATGTTTGCTCTTTCTGTTGTATAATTCATCTCTTTGTTTTTACTACTCACCTCGCGGTGTTTGGTCGTTAAGGCAGAACAATACATGGAAAACAATTTTTTATAATACATGTTTTTTTTTTCCTGTTTCTAATTCATCTGTGACATATCCCAGTATATCAAATAATAAAAAAAAGCATATATGTACTCTGCTTTGGTAGGAATCAGTGTTTCATACACACTTCCTTGAGGGACTTGCAGGCAACCAATGTTTGCATTTGGTTGTGAATACCTTTCAGAACATAACAATTCAAGCAATCTTTAAAACTGTAAATTATAATTATACTGTGGCAAACAAAAGTCCATATACACTTCAGAAGTTCCTTAAGGGAAGTCACTCTGGTGGTTTACATGAACATTCAAAATTGTGTCGATTAGATTTCGTTTTGAAATTCACAACATTTGCACTTCAACATCATATCTATTTTATAATTATATACTTGCTTATCATAATGTGATAGTGGTTAGTAAAGATTTCATTTGTTCATAATAAACAAGAAAGAGAATAGAAAATCTGGTGTATGTATTTTGTGAAACCGGTACACTAAATCAGATGTTTATGTGGATAAACAAACGTGGATGCACCTGTTAATAGTGAATACACTGAGAATGTCTACTTTCTGTAAAGAAAATTGAAAGTATTTGAAAGTGAAACACAGTGTGACAAAGACAACAAAGAACATGGCTTCATCTTTATACTTATGAAATTCATAGACACGAAATATAAATAGAAGGAGACATTATTTAACTGGGAGGTCAGTTAAACTACAAATAGTATGGTACTTTTTCAGTTTTTCTTCGTTTTCAGAACTATGTTTTTACTTCCAAAGTCGTGATATCGGTGAAATAAGACTAACCTGCTAAGCAGCACATTCAATTCGCTTGAAATTCCAGAAACAACTATCTTTGAATATAAACTATTGCAGGGGTTGACAGAATGGACACAATTGGAATTCACAGTTACAGCTTTGCAGACCATTATGCATATATAATGAGGCAGAAATATTGACTTGATATTTTAACTATTTTTAAAACCTTTGTCCATACTCCTATCATTCTACTAGGCATCAATCTTACATATACATTTAATCAATATGCCAAGTTTCACTGAATCCAGCAATCAACACCTTTAGTTATGTAACTTTAAAAAGATCTATAATTTATGTACTGTGCTGGTCAGCCTGTACAATTACCACTAAGATTTTTTATTGTAGTCCATACTTATACTATACCCCCTGAAATTTGATTCTAGGATGAAATTAGAGTTTTTGATTCACCATACCCATCTACCTTTAACGTTTTCGCTCTGGTGTGCATCTAATGTTGTCGGGATTTAAAATGCATACAAAACATGCGCTAATCGTCATGCCTTAATATTGCTACCATTAAACTGTATGTTCTCAGCCGACCATAAGAAATCTAATACAGCTTGACACCTATTTCTACGTTACTTATCATTTGAGCATATCAATCATGTTCTGATGTGATTCTCTCTAATGTTATAAATTATAGCATTTGACATATATAATCATTTGCTCAGTATTCGTGACATTAGTTTTTGCAGCTTCGGATTACTTTAAAATGCATGTAGATTCTGACCAGACAAATTTATTATTCACATGTGTTGAAAAAATAAACAGGAATTGTAGTACGAAAAATAAACTACAGTTATACATATCAGTTGTGTTTGAAATTGTTACTGTTATTATACATATAAATATTCCTGTTTACTTTACAATAGTTATAGAGAGTTTCTTACATGCAATGTAAACATTAGTCTGAATATTAACTATCATAAAGATTAAATAAATGGGCACGTCTGTGTTTTTAAAACACATGCAATACAAATAGTGCATTTACGTGGTAAAACTATGTGATACCAAAGTAGTATCTAAATAAAAAAGAAAGCACACTATAATTTATATCACAGACGGTGACAATCACCTTGTCAACAAGAGCTTGTGGTAATCATGTAATATGGTCATATTATAGTCATATTAACATATTAGACTGATCCTGACACAAATGAGGTTAGAGAGACTGGTTATTGAAGTGTTCTTTCTGGAGCGAGGCAGCATTGAAGTAAAACCACATGGTAGGGTCATTGATAGAGCAGTGGCCAGCGCCCTGGTCTGCAGGCCGCCATGTTAATAAGGATCTCTAATATGCATCTTAATCCCATTAGCAGATATCCAGTATTTGATGAGTATAGAAATGTATGATAATCACTACATTATTACGATAGAGATGTTTGGAGATTTTGAGCATACAGGTCTACCATTGCTATTGAATATATGTATTTGATGTCGTTTGAGAGTGAATATACAATGATCGATTCATTAATATGACCTATCATCCCTGCACTAAGCGAATACCACGGTGATCCAATCTTAGAAGATTGCAGCGACAGTGCGCGAGCTTGGTAACACGGCGAATGCCCTGATGTAATTGTGAGAATGGCGATATTTATTTTGATTATGTTTAGTTTAACTTTTAATTTTGTCCAGGCAGGATTTTTTCGCCTGATCTTATTGATTCCCAACCGTCAATGGTAAGCTTTGTTTTTTTAAATACCGATTGAACACGATACCAACTCCTGTAATGAGACTAGAAACTAGATTGCACCTACATTGAGACTGTGATTTCACTACACACATCAGTTAAATTACAGAAACCCAAGGAGACCTTGATTAGAAGATCTAGGCCACCCCTGCGATTGGGAAGACCTAGGTCACCTGATTAGAAGACCCCAGAGACCCTGGATTAGAAGATTAATCTAGGAGACCCTGATTAGAAGATCTAGGGAACCATGAAATGAACTTTGCTTCGAGAGACAAGCATAGCCATTGGTTTCAGCCCATGGAAGAGATTGAACTGAATCTGCCCATGACAAGGGGATATGGTGAAATTGCTTACATGTCCTATGTAATGCATACAGGTACGATATGAATGTTATTTTGATTGAAACGGTAGGAAGTGAGTATTTTAAGAGAGACGTGAATACTGTACATTCACAGACAGAGATCACCAATAATGTAAATGTGGCTTCATAGAGAAAGACGAACACCGCACATTCCTGGACAGAGATCACCAATGTGTAGAGGACGTAAATACTGTACATCTCCCAGACAGAGATCACCAATGTGTAGAGGATGTGAATACTGTACATTCCTAGACAGAGATCACTAACATTAATGTAAATGGTATACAATATACAAATTATTTATTTATTATAAATTCAAACAAGTGGCCCAATTAAATACTTCAAATGATTACAATCAATAACAATAAACAGAAATAATGAATATGGAAGAAAATATACAAACTAGACATCTAAGAATGGTACTTATAATAACTAAGTGAAAGAAGACAAATATCATAGTTTACATTACAGAAGAAGGACGATAATATATCATGAATATGCTAGAGTGCAATATCAAATGCTGTAATCTACTAGATATAGTCCTACTAAGGCACCCACAAATTTCAATGACAGCTACGCTACAGATGATCAACATCATTTTTGACTACGGACATTGTACTAAATAAACACTTATATAGACTAGAATAAGCCAAACAGTTTCTCTGTTAAAAAGTTAACAGGCGGAATATAGTACCAGAGCATATCCTGCAAGACTGTTCTCTCCTGTGTGAGCTGAGAAGCAACATGGGCCACACCCAGCGACACGAGCACCAAGCTTTGCGAAATCCTGACAGACCTGAAGCGACTACCAGCTTCAGGGTCTACAGTACCAAGCGCATGACTAGGGATCGCTTGGAAGAAGAAGAAGAATGTTGATACTACCTAAAGTTACCAGAGCTAAACATGGACAATCAGGCAAAGCGCAGTCACAAACAATAAATTCATGGGAATGTACTGCCTGAGAAAAAGCACTGTCAAATACCAGAGTACACCCAATATTATCAGTACACAGAAAGAAAGCTACATAAAACTGTGCTTGAATTACATTGATAAAAAGAATGAAGTGGTTTCATTAATTTAATAAAATGCATCCAAACACAGTATGATATTCTTCTACATCATAACATCAGAAATAAGGCAAGAGAAGACCATTTAAAAAGATGGTTAGATGGCAGCACAGACCTCGTGAAAGATTAAACACAATCAATGAAGCTACCAGGAACAAAGGCAAGACTGTGCCAGAAACTACGACTGTGGAGAATGACCCGGAGTAGGTGAGGTGACTACAAAAGAAGAAGAAGAAGAATTAATAACGATACTTGAGTCGAAAAATATATTTTAAGACTTTAATGAAAAAATTATGAAAATGAATCAAAATAAAATTCACACAGTTTTATCAGTGATGTAGCCCAGCATCATGCAAAATTGATTTTTGCGAAACGTCTACGACTTTTGCTCATGTTACGAAGGTTGTATGTTTGAATACGCACCAGTGACATATAATTGTTTCCAGAGAACACTAAGATTGTTGAAGCTAAGGAGTGTATGTTGTTGAAAATAATTTCGCAAATTGCTTGCTATCTTTACCGGAGAGGGATACAAACACAGTCAACTTTGTTTTAGTATTTAAAAATATTAGAAAATTCAATATTTGGATTCTTGATAGTTTTACGATTTTAAAGAGACTTTGATCTGTCAGATGGCAATGAATATCTGGGGAGGAAAAGGGATGGTTATGTATGAAGTGTGGTTTTTATGCTGTTTTATTGGTGCTATTATATTATAATTATTAGTTTTATTTAGGTACACATTAGATTTTATTGACATATAAACTGACCTAAAGAGATATTATTTGTACCGCCATATACTGTCTGTTAAATTCCATTTTTTGTTAAATTCCTCCGATTTTGGGGTATTCTCACCAGATCTGTAACATTCGTTTATTTCTTTGACTGTGTTTCATTAATTCATGACTAGGATTGGAACTTTCACTGATTACTTTGAGAGGATTAAGAGACAGAGAGACAAGGATTCCCTTTAATTTATGTAAGAAACATAAATTTATTATTTTCTTTCCAATTTAATCTTTTAAATTTGAACCTTTTTTATTTTATTTCTGTACTTTACGTTTTTTTGCTTTAGCATGAGATCTACTTTTCACTATACATCATTTAGGGATGAGATTTGTAGATGTATCTAATGTGTTTCTGTAGATTTGACTGACTCAATTAGCTACTATTTCATAAAAATAAAGAACCTATGTGGCAATACGCACAATATGCCGTCTAATGATGTTTAGTTTCAGTTTGAAATACTTCTATTTCAACCGGACATCTATAGGTGTGCCTGATCTCATTTTAGGTAACATCTACAACAACGTCCAGCGACTGAACATATCCGTTTGATTTTGATTGATTATCACACTCATATACCTGTTGAAGCTGTTTTTTCCTCTCTCTGGCTACCTAATTCAATTCCAGCCTCTGCAATCTAGCAGTTGACGTGGATTCGTTCAAATGAAAATCGCCTGTGGCCACACCAATGAGGGTGTTCCAAATGCCGTCGGTAGCTTATGTCCCAATGATGTAAAAGAAACAAAATTTAACTGTTGAATTTTTTATCAATGCGCTTTGTTAATACGGGATGGAGCAGGCATTGAAGTATGAAATGGTCGATTTTTGAAATAAATAAAACATAAGGTTGTGTTGAATTCATAACGAAAGGTAGGAAAGAAACTGGACTAGTTCTATTCCAGCATACTTGATTTAGGAAATGGAAGTAACATACCTGAACCCACTGTATCCAACTAATTGCACATTATAATGTTTATAATTTATCAATATCTCATACATTGTAACAATAATGTACGTAATTGTTTCCATACGACTTTACAAATGCGTTGTTATCACTTACAATAGCGACTTTACAAGTGTTGTTATCACTTATAATACGACTTACAACGCGTTAGCATTACTCATAATACGACTTTCAACGCGTTGTTATCACTTTACAATATGTTTTGATATTGCATAGGCTTTAGAAAATATATAACGGATATGTTAAACGTTATACTCTACAAACGTTGATACATTTTCCATACAACTTCAATAACTTTTACGACTTCATATACCATTCACACAATCTTAGCGTATGGAGAGTTTGATATGTTCTGATCTGAAATCATCCCTAACGAAGAATCATAACATTGTTTAGCAAAGTAATATGAACAACATCATCCAATATAAACACTACTATGGATCGGACATATACTACGCTTGGAAATTAACTAGGTTGTAAAACTTGACCCGAAATTGGGACTACGATGGTAAATAAAATGAAAGACCTAGAATGACCTGAGGAGGAACAGTAGAACAGAAACTGAAATACACAATCATATTCGAACGCAATACAGATGATGACCAACAATAATATGTATTATTTTGCTCTATGTCGAAGGAGCCATGGATCAGAGAATAGGAAAAGAGAGAGAGCTGAGAAACTGAGATGGGGCAACCTTTATATAAGTCATGTGACGGCCTCAGTATATTTTAATATAAAGAGGGCTAGATATTCACAACTGAAAACATTGTATCAATAACTTCATTTACATACGCAAGCTAATATGATGTATAACTTGTATATTTGAGGGAAATGCTGATTAGAATGGAACGAATAGAGAATGGAAAATGAAAGAGAGAAATAGACACATGTTTTTGAATGAGTAGAGAATGGAAAATGAAAGAGACAAATAGACACATGTTTTGAATGAGTATTCTGCCCGGTGTGATGTGCCGGCATTTACAATGGAAAATTGATAGAATAGTACCATCATGATCTACACGACATGCTGTAAGAGGCGACTCATCGACCTAGAAGCTACCCTAGTAAAAGAAGTGTTGCAGAAATATGATGTTCCAGCATATGTGTAGGCGCATAACTGGTGTTAGAAGTACAATCACTCTAGGCTCAAGATTTACATACAATCACACCAACTGGTTAACAATAGATCGATATGAAGTGTCTGAGGAAGAAGAATATATAGACAGTTATACATAGAGAAATTCATTATTATTATATGAAGAAGAAGAATGTACAGACAAAGTTATAATACAGAGAAAGCGCATATTATTATATGAAGAAGAAGAATATACAGACAAAGTTATAATACAGAGAAAGCGTATTATTATTATATGAAAATAGAAATCACTATTTGTTGGTATTACAAGGTACACAAATATGAATACAGAGAAAGCTTCTACATTACATGAAGAAGAAGAATGTACAGACAAAGTTATAATACAGAGAAAGCTTATTATCATTATATGAAAATAAACTGCATTGCCAATATGTATATGTACAGACAAAGCTATAATACAGAGAAAGCTTATTATCACGCATGAAAATAGAAATCAGTATTTGTTGGCATGTATATGTACAGACAGTTATAATACAGAGAAAAAAAGCTGACATCACATATGAAAGATTAATAGAACGCACTATTTGTTGGCATGTATATGTACAGACAAAGATAATACAGAGAATGCTTATTATCATTATAAGAAATAGAAATCACTATTTGTTGGGTATGTACTATGAGAGAAGGCTTAAACATATCAGATAATAGGCACAATTAATGGAAGAATGAGATGCAGGTGATGACAGAGAATACTTGAACAGTCTGAATTACAGTACTAACGATCTTAAGATCCACATTAGCCTACCATACATGTAATAAGGAATCTATACCTATGCATAAGGTAGTTTAATGAGAAGAAAGAATCGCTGGTTCGGCCATCTAATGAGAATGAACCACATTTGCTACCATCAGTGTACAAGCAATAATCGACACTCAGGCGCAGAGCACGAGGCAAGGAATAAGAATACGATGGATAGATAATATCTCAGAGTCCCTAAGGATAGCATGGATTGGACAACGCCAAGGCAATACACATGACACACAAGATAGAAACTAACTTCTACGTCGCTTTCTCACGGCAAATGTATAAGATAAGAGCAAGATAAGATACGACTACGACAGACATGTTTAGGCCTGCGACTGTCTACAGGCCGTCTTTCAAGAAGTCCATGACGATAACGTAATACATTGCAGTCGCTATTGTTTTTCCTCCTTCTAAGAGAGAAAAACGGTAGCTGGCGACATACACCGTGTATGAATGGTACCATACACAAAGTAAATGCCTAATTTTAACCTGGGTTCAAGATCGCGTCGTTCTGTCCAAGATCAATTATATATCACAATAAAATGATAAACGGCTATGAAGAACGAACGTCATGAAGAAGAAGAAGAAGATTTACTCATTTTATTGCATATTGTTCTTTGATGTTGTCCGTATTGCCAGATGTATGACCAGGTGACCTTTGACATTTATCTGAGACATTTTTTGTTAAAGTCTTCCACCCCACTTCTTAAAAAAAGGAAACTAATTCTAAAAAAAAATCAACGTTACAGCTGATAAAATGAAAGATTATACGTGTTTTCATCTATACTGATAACTGAACGGAACTAAAAATGATGTTATTTTATTTTTAAATTAAACTAATTTCAAGTAAGATTCCTATTTTATTAATAGAATGAGCAAGAAATCAATTATCTTCTTCTTCTTCTTATCTGTTCTCATGAAAGCAATTTTTAATTTCAGATAAGACGGATTCGCTAAGAACGTGTATATGTTGCACATTGGTTTGGTAGGCTCCTAAACGCATAGACTTCTACACGCTTAGGACATGTGCATCCGATTTCAGCCAAAAATCAATTATAACAAAAGTAAGATGTTTCTAATAAGGTATCTAATTGAAAACCTTTAAGAATATAACAGAAAGATCGCATTTGTAGAACCTCATGGCAAGAGAAAAAGATGACAATTAAAGTTGCAGTTACATCTCTTTACGATTTATCGCTATCAACAACAGTAAACGAGTCGATTTTCTGCATGCACCACTTATACCTTTTAGTAGTTAGCCATTATATTTTCAACGGAAGCCCAGCTAACCTTCATACACTTAGAAGGAATAACGGCGCAATAAACTGTCTGATCTGAGTTTAAACAATGCACACATGGGTTTACAGAGATATACAAATACATGGATCAGAGATTTATAGAAATAAGTTAATGATATACGAAAGACGCTGAAAAGTGAGTTACACGATGCAATAATTGATATTATTTATTAAAATTATGCTCCCACCGAAGTTAAATAAAGAATAGAAAGAATGAACATATTCAACGAGTAATGTTTTGTCCACGAACTATAAACAAGACATCACCGTTCAGAGTTAAATGACAAACTAATGTACGTAAGGGTGCCTAGACAAACAACGACTGCTTACTGTTTGGGATGGCGATGCTATGTAAAGACTGGTGCCACGATTTATATTTCAGTTTTTTGTCTAGTCACTGAGTATACAATCATTTCAGTTTACCTTTGCTTGTGCAAGGGAAACATAACGACCATGCATTCAACCCATGCAACAAACATACTTGATAATTGCCCAATTTAAATTAATTCGACTTCTGAACTATGTTTTAAATGTAACTAACTGTACACTCACAGCAGATACGATTGAAGTTGACACTGCTCCAGCAGAGAACTACAGCAGTGTCTTTATCCCACATGTGTTTGATGTGTCTAATATATCTGAATTATCCTGATTCACATCAACGAGAAATGGCATTTATTTGAACACGATCAGGGGCAGGTGTTCAAGCTCAGACATGCGTTACATTTTCCTTATTTTGCAAAGCAAATGAGAAATAACAGAAAAGGGAAAAAGCAAAGAGGAGAACGAATGAGTCAAGATTTGATCCACATGATTCAAGGAGTGATCCTGAACGATAACAGCAGCGAAACAGGGGGTGATTTATGTTGAATTACTGGCGTTTGACCGATAACATCGTGATAACATCGTTCAGACAAGTTTTCAACTCATGTAGTTTCTCCATTCATCGAACTTTATTTACACCTGCGCCTGTGTGTTGTCAGGGCCTCAAAGAGAGGTAAAGAAGGTAATACTGCGACCCATGCGATGATACAAATATATTGAGGTAGGAATAGGGAAGCTATCCCAGTAAACAAAAAGCATCACAATCAGACAAAGGGCCTACTTGTAGGCGCATAACTGCACAACGTAACTCGCTCAGGCTAGATCGCACAAACTGTAAGAGTGGTTAATAAATGGCTGATATGTGAGCTGAAGAAGAAGGGAAATTTACACCTGTATTTACAATCTGTATTTACAATTCCGTATTTACACCTGTATTTCCATGTTTCTTACAGTAACCTGATATACTATAATAGTATATATATGTATATGTTTTTCTTTTAAAACGGAACGTTTATATTCGTCTCTTCTGTTTGTCTTGAAATCAACTACTATACGTTCAACACATCCCCACATTACTGTGTTCATTGTTCATTATTTTAATACCCTTCCATTGTAGTGCGATACGACAACAAATTCAGACTTGTGCCGGCACCTCCCTGGTGTGCGCGATGATGATAGCGGTCCGCTACCGAACATCGCGTTCAACTTCTACCACAGGCACACCAAGGTTGGATAGGTGCGGGTGCTGCGCGACACACTCTGCTCAACAGTATGCCGATTTACATATATACTGATCCTTGTGCTGTTACAGCGCCGCCATTTCTCACGATCTTGGCACAATGGATTAAATAGCAATAAAGGCTATGAGGTCATGGTGGTAATGATGAGCCAGGGTTAGCGAGTGGGGGCAAGGTTAACTGGGATTCTGCCTCCCAACCCACGCGGTGATCTCTGAACAGACTATGGTTCCGGTCTGGCTAGAGGCAGATCGGGAGAGTAGAAATTACTGTAGGTAGCAGTGCAAGTAATGAATACACGATACAGATTTACATAAAGAAAATGCACAAATCTTCCTGACCGATGTCCAAATACGATACTGCCCAAGTCCCTGGAACGCAAAGAAACAGCAACGAAACAGTCTCAGACATGGGATGAGCATCCAGTGACCAAACGTATAGCCCACGTAGGGAGAAGCCAGTCCTGAGGAGGCAGGGAAGACACAGCCCGTCGGCAAGAAATAAATAAGACAGACCGTAACGAACAAAAGTCTACCTCAAAGTTGGTGCGAGAGAAGATTGCAGCTGACCCCAATGGTAGCCCGGTGCAGATACACGTATCGGGCAAGGTTTGCCGAGCGCAAAGAACAAGCGCGTTTTCGAGGCATAATGAACCACTGTTCCCGGAAACCGTGCAAGGTACTGTGTGATTAAAACAATATCCCCGGAAGAACTGGAGGCTGGTGATGCCCCACCCAGGAACTGCCAGCCCGGGGCAACCGGGCATCTGATTGCAGTCGCAATCCACATCCCCGGCCAACCGGGGCGGGTGACAAGGCGAGCGCAAATCCCCAGTTACGCTGATAGTGCTGATCGAAACGACCTTACATTGTTTGTACTTCGGCCCCACGCCAGTGCCTCGAGGGCACTGCAAATCGTCACGCACCAATACGCGTTCAGAAGAGGCTGAGAATGCCCTTCCCGGATCAACTCAAATGTGCATGGTGGTGCTACGCCGATAATGTACGGATCAAAACATAGTTCGGGTCTGAACATTGGCGAAGGTCGTTACTTTACACGGTGTCTTAGATGAGTAAGACGCGTCCGAGGATAGCTTACGCCTCGAGAAATATTTCAGTCAGAACAGGCATAACAGCAACTCACTGTCCCGGCGTAGATCACAAAGCCCAAAAATATTGCAAAAGCTGACGAACTTGTAGGTGCCCACCCAGTAAATCAAAAAGCTGGCTGAAAACGAACACCCCACCGAAGGATAAGCAATTTATTCTTAATATAGCTATGAAGGCTAGGCGCCACATCACGTTTCGATGTGTGGCTGCTTTAGCACATCGAGCAATGAATGATTAAAAACAGGCCTAGGAACGATCGGAAGAAGAAGAAGATTAACAGCACTGATGCTCACTGAAGCATTTTGAGATCGCTTTTAGGCGTCATTCTTACCACATCCAATCCTAAAAATAGAACACCTGTTCGATATTTTCAACAAAAGCAACCTCTTTCAAGCACCACATTAGGGTTCTCAAGGAACAAACACATTCACGAACAAGGACGCGTTTAGAGAATTGGGGTCAAAGTAATTCTAGGAACGACGTTGCGCCAGGTTTATGGGAGTTGTCACTATTCAAGAACATACTGAATTTCCACGTGGTGACCGATGGAAACAGACAACGGTTCTGTTTGGCAAGGGGTAGGGATCGAGAGAGAGCTACTGCAGTGGTAGTAATGTAAGCTCGTAAAAGCAATGCAGGCTCAAATATATAAACAAATGTACACATCTCCTGGGCTGATGTCCGATGAAACTTGCCTGAATGTTGCTGAATGAGAATGAGAAGGGATGAGGTTAACAGAATGACCCAACCTCGAGCAAATGGCTGCAAATAAACAAGCAGCTGCGGGGCAAAAATCAATGAGAAATGTGGTAACAAATCAGTGACTCGACATGTCTTGAAAAAAACACTGAAATGTAAATGTAGCACATGGAAAGATTGTAAACTCCTGTACAAGAGACTGAGCGCAGATATATCTATTGTGTAACGTTGGCCGAGCGCACCATTAAGTTGCGTTTCAGATCCTAACGAACTGCCTTCCTGAAATAAACTGAAAGGTACTAAGAAACCAACACACTTCGGAGAAACTGAGGGTGATGTTTGGCGAGCGCAAAATTTGATGTGCTGATAGCGCCGCAATTAAGGACCGTCAGGCGCGCATCTCTATCGGTGTTTCGGGCCAGGAAAATGGCAGAAAATGCAAATTGCCGGGCGCTGGACACCACTGCAGTTACCTCGAGAGAAGGCTGAGAATACCTGTGGTCCTGAAATAAACTCAACGTGGTCAGTTGTAGAAAGTAAGACTGACATTGTAAAGATTTTACAGGATGGTCCAATCTGAACAATGGTGGCGAAGACCGACACTGCTGACGGTGGGCCGCATGAGAATGCTGGTCCCAGGACAAGGATATGTGCCCCAAGACATAAATGTTCCCAACCCTGAACATAGTCAGAACAGATGCACAGCCTCATAGATCATAGTTTCCAACATACACAAGATGACCGTAACAGAGCAAATCCCAGAGCAAGCTCACCCTAGTAATTAAATTTAAGAAACTGGATGTACTGGTTTAGCTACCATAGGCGCATAATTGGCACAACGTGTTTGCCAAAGATTTCAATTATATAGATCACAAGGAAGAATGATACACGACGCTAAGAATGAACGTAAAGATTTTAAAGAAGAAGAATTCGAACTTTACGACGTTCAGAACGCAATGTAAAACAGCGTTTGACTTCTTCTTCAATAGAGATCCATAATGCATGTTGTTATAATAAAAATATCGTGGGCTAGAAACGCTTGTAAACTGTGGATGATGCTTCGTCCATCACGGGTGATGACATCGTCCATCGCGGTGATGATGCTCGTCCATCACGGTGATGATGAGCCCAACATAATCGGATCTCAGACATCTATTTCAAATGCATTCAACATACGACCGATATCTTAGTATTTTTTTCGAGAACTATATTATTATTGATACATGAGTCTTTGTAGCGAGGTAAGTAGTTGCTTGTCTCTCGTGCCAAGGGAGCTGTTCGCTTCCTCGTGGAGCACCGCGATACTTTTCCAGAGATCCCTGATCTGTGTAGGTGATATCGATTCTTGTCCCAAACGTAGGTCCCTTCTTAAATTTGAGCACGTAAAAGAACCATTGGTGGCAGTTTGTGGCCTAGGTGGGATAGTGACTCGGTCTATTAACCTCACGTTCTGAGTTCGAATCACACTGTGGACACTTACTGCAATTGCCTCTGCGTGGATTTTTGCCAAAAAGGACGATGGCACTACCCGTTCAGAAAGCAATGGGCAAACTACTGAACGGGCCAATGCTTTGAAATCACAAACAGCGCAAAAAGGTTGGGGTTGATCTGCAGACTGTGACGCCACCAGTCTGAATGATGCTCCATTATACGGAACATTTTTGTCATGTTAGATCCCCAGCGTTATGTCTTCATTACGGGCATACATGTCTTCTTTATATTAGTGTTAGACATACAGATCACTGGCTTGGTAATTTGGGAAACAAAACTCTGAGCAAATGTAAAATAAAAGCCTACTTCGTCAAGAAAAACCAATGGGTCTTATTACAAAACATCTCAACTTATTTATGCCACTGAGTTCACTTAAAACGATCATATATGACGAAATACCATTGTTTTGAGCGATGAGAACACGAAGGAAATGACATAGGAAGCTACCTTAGTAAATGAAAAGCGCGGCAATCGGATGTGATAGTTCAGGCATTTATACGCAACTGGGCACAACGTAGAATCGCTCTTAGCCTGACTGCTACGCGCTTACAAAGAGTGGTTTATGGTCGATATGGGCGTCTGGCAGAATTAGATACAAGATATAGATCACCCTTTCTTGAAATTTGGGGAATAAACCCAAGCAAATTTGTAAAATAGAAAGCACACCACTCCTGTCAAGAAACCGCGCGTCTTATTACAAGACATCTCAAGCCTTCTATTTGTTCCACTGATATGTTCTGAAATATCACGTGCATGTTTTAATTCTGCAGAAGATATCATATCAATATGGTTCAGAATTCGAGACGTGTACATGAAATATATAATTTAAACTAACCCACACCACATTAATAGCAGAGAAAATAGAAGCAACATTCTGAGAAGATGCACAACACGTAGATCTTATTTTACACACTAAAACAAAAAAGAATAATAAATCGAACGTAAGTTATGCTTATGAAAAAATGCAATATTTCGTGAATGATTGTCAACTATATATTGATAATATGGAATTATACGTGTTATTGATATAATACACTTCAGTCTGTTAAATAATCCTTCTAGATTAAACCTCTTGCTTCAACTGATC